>OY292274.1:40589481-40744429 GCA_958496175.1 Sisyra terminalis
CAATGCCTTTTTTTATCTATTTTATCTTTTATTTTTATATTTTTCTTAAGGTATTATATCTTAATTTTGCGATATAGTTTGTTGCGTAAAATTGGTTAATAAAGAACAATGAGTTTTAGGAATTATCATTTATTTTTTCTATGGACCCCGAATACTCACAGTAGGTATATTATATAGGTTCTATTCCTCCTATAACTTTGCTTTCAATTGGGGTCGTAGTTAAGCAGAAAATTATATCTGTTTGTATATACAGGTTGATCCAATAAATTTGATATACTAGCCTGATATCTCAAGAACGGAATGTTTTAGGGAAACAAAATGAAAGCGTTTGTTTTATCTTGCCAATATGCTAAAGATTTTTTCAAGGTCAACTATATCAGTAAATATCTACAGAAAGTAGACAAATTTAGTTTAAAATAGTCTTGTTTTTTTTTTTTTTTGGTGAGATATCGGGCTGTGAAGTTGAATCGATCTCCTTCAAATTTGTAAGGTATTTAATTTTAATTGTAAGGTAGTTGAATAATTAGAAATACTTACTGCAGTTTTTAAGTTTCTTTCACTTCTGTTTTAACAACTGTAACTCCAACAGGAGCAGTGGATGCTCGGCGAGAACCAACAGAATTTTTTGGGGAGTCAACGTTTACATTTTCAACCGAAGGAATAGCGGGGGGAGCACTTTTTATTGCTTTTGGTGTCACTTCTTTCTTTTTTCCAGACCCTAAAGATTATAAGAAAAAATAACTTATAGAGAATTATTTAATTTTGATATAAATTTTCAAACTATTCATAGTTACAATCATATTATATAATGTAGGATTTAAAAAATCTTGCCAGGGATAGACAACGCTGGAAGAAATTAGTAACAAATCGAAGCAAGAAATGGGAAAGATTTGCTTGCATATCCAAATAATAAAACATAAGTGCAGATCTACGTGTGAGTTGTAATTACTGGATGTTTTTAAGAAACCATGGTTTAAATATCGTATAGGTAATTAAATATTCTACAGTGATTAGTAAAAGTGTTAAAACTTTTATGACGTTATAAATAAATGAAAAAAAAATAAAATAAAATATAAATTTATTGCAATTAAGTAACATGCAAAATAGTTTCATTTTTTGCCTTTTGCCAACATTTTCTTCAACTTTTTTCTCTTCTCTCGCAGCTCTTTTAAATAAGCTCGGAACCATCGTTGAATATGTTTAGCAGCGGTATGTTTAATAAATTCGTCCACTTTCTTTTCCCATAACATTTGCAAATAGGCTCGTTTTTCCTCCATTAAAATAACATACTCGGCATCTTGGTCTTCGTATTTGCTCTGAATTTCATCATATTCGAATCTATCGTTATCATACTCTGGAATAAGTTTTGTTTAGTTTAAATGGTGATGCAGAAAATTTTGTTATTGCAACCTATTAAATATTCATCAAACACATTTTGCCGGTCGTTCATATCAGAATCGTATTTTTGAATCCAACTTAGAAGTTGGGATTCAATTTTGGTTCGTTTTACTCTCACATCTTTTTCAACTCGTAAGTGATTCTCGAGAAGAGTCTCATATTTAGAGAGCATATTTTTGGATTCATTTATTAGTTCATCTTGCTTTATAAAACTAACTCTCCAATCGTCAGCCATCGAACGGTTTGATTCCCAAACAATTGTGTGAATTGTATCATTACATTCGGAATTAATTTTTTCTATGTGACTGTTGTGAATTTGGACAATATTTAACTTTTCATCTAATTCCTTTTGTAGTTCTCTTCTTTGGGTAAGTAGTTTTTCCTCAAGAACTAAAATTGTTATTCGAATCAGAAATACTTTCTATTAATATTGTTTTAACATCTTACTAAATATATTCTTTTTTGCTTCTTCATTTTGTTGCCATATACGTTGTAAATATTGCTCATGAGTTCTTTCATCTTGAGCAGTGATTACTAAGTTTTGTAACGTGAAGTTTTTCAAAACATGCATACAACGAACAAACATGCTATTAACTTCGCTGGTAGAAGCCATGAATTCATTAGCCAGAGTCATAGTTTGAGGATATCCATAGAGGATTTCTAAAATCTCACTTAATTCAGGATCAAATTTCACTGCATCATACTTGAATAAATGTTAATTATAGCTGTTACGAGTTTGAAAACGAAAAAAAAAACTTACATTAGAATTTTTTTCCCGACCCAAAGTATGTTGAGAACCTATGCCTAAACTAATATATTTTTTGGTGATTTGGTTCAACACATCTAGTTCATCTGAAGTTAAGAACGGCTTTAATATACTCCCATTATTTTGAAGAAGATACGGCAATGCTAACTAAAAGTATTTATGAGTTAAATAAAATAAAACTTTTTTTATTATTTACCGCGACATGAAGTTTTTTAATTGCAGATTCTAAAATAAGGCTGATTCGTTCCCGTTCAATTTTCAATTCAACTAGTAGTGGATTCAAATGGTCTTCATCACTGACACTTGTCTTTGACGTAATTTCCATTGCGGAAGAATATTTGCTACCACTTATTGCTGTTGATCCTGTCACATCTGTTGGCTGAACAGAAGTAGATTTTTGGCATAAATCAGTCCCTAACATAGACATTTTGTCTTGAGATTCTAACCGAACAGAACAACTTTTTTGATTATTTTCACTCTTTTTGCTCGACATACTCGAACTAGAAGATATTGTTGTAATTCTCGATTTGGAACTTCGAGAAGTTGCGGTTGAAGAACTTGAGTTACTCATAATTGCTTAATTTATCAAAAGAAAAAAAGAAATATTTGTTAACAAATGTTTGAATTAATTTCAAGACAATAAGGAAAATAAAGGGGAACAATAACGAATTGTATAATCAATATTACATTAGTACCGTTTCTATGCAAACGCATCCAGTTTTAAGCAGTACAATAGTTACCACTGATAGTAACACGGAGCTTCCGAGCTCGGCCATTAAGTATCAATTCCTTGGTATCGATAACTAAACTTTCAAAAAGTTAAAGTTTGCATTTTAAAAATGGGGAAAAAAAAGAAAAAAGATAGTAACCGTTTGGCGAAAATGTCCGATGAAGAAAGGGCAAGATATTTGCAACATCGAGCAGATATTGAAGAAGAAGCTCGTCGAAGAAAAGAAGAATTAATTTCTTCTTACTTAAAAGTAAGTTTTAATATTTTTTCTTACAACCAACTCAAAAAAAGATTTCATTTTTTTAAGAGAAATAATTAAATCTATGGTTTTTAGACTAAGCTAAAACATGAAGATGCTTTCATGAGAATTAACATAGCAAAAATAAACCAAGAGTGGCGTCAAATATTACGACGGACGAAGTGTAAAGAATTAAAAAATGAACTGCAGGTAATATAGAATAGTTCCTTTAATTTTAATTAAATCTAGCGAAACCCGATAGACGTTGTCTTGACAGTCTATTATAATGAATGTAAATAAATAAATTGAATTATAATAACAATATGTTTGTAAAACATTAAAAACATCTTCCTTAATAACCCACAGTTTCTCTCACTGTACCTATTGTAACTTACCTTCAAGACATACATTTTCAGTTAAGTTTTTAATAAAAATCGCTTTATATAGAAAATAACGATAAAAAGCTCCTTTGATAACCCACACTTTCACTGTACCTGTTGAGATGCGGCTCTATTGAGTCTCCTAATTTAATAAAAACATGCACTAGTTTTTAGTATATACATAAAACGTGTACAAATTTCAAAACAAATTTATTATAGTTCCAGCACCTATAATAGTGACTGAAAAAAATATCATCTTATTTGCAATGAAATAGAAAATAACAATTCTCAGTAAGGCCTACTAGTGGCCAAGTGGTCAAGGTGGCCGCTCCAAAACTGATAGGGGTTGGGTTCAAATCTCGTATCGAGCAAATTTTCGATATACAGATTTTTATTAGCCCTAGAGTCGCAAAAGACCTTGGTAGTCATAAAACAACAGTAACTAATCATTTTTAAAAAATCTCAGTAAAAGAACTAAAATGTTGAAATATTCTAACAAAAAGCGAATTGTTCATCATATGCATTATGGCTCCTATTTCACAATTGTAAAGATAAGGTTGCTATTAGGTACGTTCTACCTCCACAATTTATACGATTTTTTTTCCTTTTTCACTGTATGAATTAGAAGTTACAAATTCCACAAAATTAAAGTGAACTGAGTTTAAACAACAGTAAATAAATATATTATAATTTATAATAATTTGAAATTATTATATAATATAATGCAAAAAATATTAGTCCTAAAATCTTTATTATCGAAATACTAACAGAATCAGTCCTCTGCTTGCTTTTGATCACTTCATTCGTCTAGTTTAAGTTTTGGTAAGTAAAATGATTTTAGATTATTTTTTTTTTTTTTTACTTAATAACTAATGATAATTATTATGCTCATAATTCGTAAAACGAACGATATTGTATTTTTTCCAGATTGATATTGTAATTTTTTTTTCAATATAGAAAAAAGTATTGAAGTATAAATAAATACAATTGCACCAAATTAGCTTACAATTACATAAGTTGTACTATTCTAGACATTAAAAAAACAGTAGTCATTAACAAGTCAATACGTAAAACTATTATATTTATACACATTATATTTTCTTACCTCCCCCCTCTATCCTTATCACAGGTGCTAAAATAAGAGTATTAATTTTTTTTATTTCCATTAATTAATAAAATATTTAATAAATTCAACATAGAGTAAAATAGTTTAAATAACAGACAAAACTTAATAATCTCGTGTTCATAGACTTTAACGACTTTAATTTTTAAAATTTTAACATGTGATGTCTTGAAACATTTGACCCTCCCCCTCCGTGGCTTTAATCACAAGATGTTACATTTCGTTAACTTCCCCTTACCTCTGTTGTTCCGATTGTTCCACGTCTATCAAAATAAATGTGAGAAATGACAAAAAAAATAATATTTTTATTAGTAGGAAGACTTCAAATTTGTATTTGTATTCTTTTCTTGAATAATTCTGATCAATATTTTTATCTTGCTAATCTTCTATGAATCTTTTTCAACGGATATGTTTTTACTATTCTTATTTAAATAAAAAAAACTTCTTACATTTTATTAATTTGATGATTTATTTACCACCTTGTACTTTTAATCTTTAAACTACCAGTACCGAACTTCAACCCTTAATAGTAATATCTAAAATGAAAAATAAAACTTTTAGGCATTGCAATCAGGAACAGATGAACTTCTTGAACGTAAGGAAAATATAGTCCAACAATTACTAACTGAAATTGATGAAGGTGACAATCAATACGAGAGAAATTTTCAAGCCCACCTCACATCAATTGATTGCCTCATCAATATCTACATGGACCGGTTAAAAGATTTGAACACTTGGTATGAACAACGCAAGGACGAAATGACATACTTATCGATTCAAGAAAAAATGAGCATAGAAAAGAACTACGAAGAGGGCTGCAACCACTTAAAAACGATAATTTTCCAAAACCAACAAGATTTTGAGAAGTATTCGAAAGAAATGAAGAGTTTGCGAATTGATTGGCAACAGGAATATGTCAGTGAGGTATTACGAAAAAAAAATGAATAAAATGTAATTTTATTTTTTTCTCATATTAGTACTGAAACGGTAAATGTTCAGAAAAATTTTCATTCTTCCAATCATCACAATTGTTGCGTCCCTTTTCAGCGAGACATTGTATCAGATGAGTGGTGAAGACACAAGCATCGTTTTTAGACTCTAAAATATAAATTAAGAAAATCAATTTCAACTTATTATAACAAAAAAGAAATGAATTATTACCCATATTAAGTAGTTGAAAGCAATCTTCTGTGGCTTGTTGAACAAAAGATCGAAGTTCCCGGTTTTGAGTGTTTTTCATCAAAACTTGGAGCATCATTGATCGATTGGGAAAACCTTCCATGTCAGCCTAAATTATATCAATAAAACTTAATATTTTTCCCCCAAATATACCTAGCAAAAAGAAAACAATCTTACCATTCTTAATTGTTTGAAAATGCAAGCCAAAGCGCTACAACTCATTGTTTCATTGTGGGACGATTGATTATTGTTATAATTGTTGGGGTTGTATTGTTGATGGTTGTATCCGTGGCTGTCTGAATGAGCTTTTCGGCGATTATCTCGAGTGAATCTTGGTCGTAAATTTCGATGAGTTGATCGAAAAGTAGAGGTCATGTCGGATTCATCTGAATTTTCATCATTATAATAACCAAAATTTTGATTATTATTATCTCTTTTCGAATCTGAACATGATTTTAATTTTTGTTGAGTTTCATAGCTAAGATCTTCAGACAATCCACAAGTAAGGGCCTAGAAAAAGTTAAAAATTAGGCAAGAAGAGATTATAAGTTTAAATTACTTACTGAACAATACCCATTTAAAAATATGTAAGTGATAGAAAATATTAACAAATATCTCATCATTTTGGTAAACCAATCAACAAAAATTCTTTATTAAAACAATTTAGAAAGCAAACTGGAGTATTTATAAGTTGAGAACAATTAGTTTGATAATTACAAGCTAATTATAATTGAATTTTTCCGGTAGGTTTTGTTTGTTTGATGATCATTGTTAAATTGGATCGGAAGTAGTTGTCACATTATGAAGACATTGAATCAATCAATAAAATTATAGAAAATTCAAGGTTTTTTTTTACACACAAAACAACAGATGGAATTTCAATACGAATTGTTGGTCAACAAAAAAGAAAGTGAAGCTCAGGCGTTAATGACAGAAATAATTGGGGTACTCAAACGATATTTGACGGCGACTGAGAAGAAGCGTAGGGACTACAACCAAATAAAAAAATTGGACAACGAAGAGAGTACATGCATTGAGGAACAAGGAAAACTAATCGGACAATTAACAGTAAATTTGAAATTAATTTATAAAAATAGTGTATTTTAATTTAAGAGACGTTTGTTTTTTGAAGAAATTATACACAAAAATTGTTCAGCATTACGATAATTTGCGACAAACCAACGATGACCATATCGCAGCCCTGAAACGAAAGCACGATATTCTGACAAAAAATTCTATGGCATTCAAGAAGGCTTTAACTGAAGCGATTGCAAAAGATGAAAACCAACTGAAGAAAATGTCCGTAGCTAGCAATAAAACTTTGGAATATCTTAAAAAAGTTTATGAAAAAGGAGAACAAATTTTGCTTTTCGTATCACTTTGCCGGCAGTTAGAAACGGAAAAAGAAAAAATTGATCCCTGGGAAGGATACGAGGAAAACCCCGAAACTGATTTTGAGGTAACAAAAATAGACCGTATGTACATATTTTTATTTTTTCAATTAATAAAGAATATAATTAGTGTGAGAAAACCCAATTTTTCATTCTAAAAAATATATATTTTGGTAGAAAAAAGTTTTAATATAAAAAAGCAAATGAGACTCCGAAAACTATGGGTGCGTTTTTGGGTCTTCTTTGACGTCACAGTCCATTTATTGAAACTGAGATATAAACAGATCAATGAGCGGTTTCCATAAAAACAATGATAATTTACACAATTTTTCACATTTTTCGCCATGAAAAACATTTTTATACCTTTAAATTTACTCCCATTTTTTTCTACAGAATAGAGGCTAATTGTGTTAAGTAAAAACTAAGCTTTTCAATAATCATTTCAATACTGAGTCTTTTAATACAAGTAAGAAGAAATGTTTTTCCAAATGGTCAAACTATATTTGCATTTGGCAGAAAGATCCAAAAAATAAGTTTCTAAAGATTTAACAAATATTAATTAGGCTATATAAATATTAATTAATTAATTAGGCTGTAAAATGAGGAAAATAGTTTTTGATTTTTTTAAATAATATGTGTCATTGAATACGATTTACAATAAGTTTTTAATGAAAATTACTAGTTTAAAAACTACTAAAAATTTAAAAAAAATGTTAAAAATGACTAGTTTATACTTAGTTTAAAAATGTTGACTAAAGCGAAAAGTGTAGAAAAAACCATAGGACGAAAAATCGGCCTCAAAAAGGTATGACAACCATTTATACTCCAAGTTTCAGCTTTCTATGTCTTTTTATTTGCGAATAAATTGAAAAAATGATAAATCAGAGAATATTTTTTTCTTCGCGATGAGTGGACCAATTTGACCAAAATTTGGACATACTATGAAAGTATATAAAGACTTTACTCAGAAAAAATAACAGCGTTTAATCTACATTATACTTATTTGAAGCAGATGATTAATCTACTTTTCTGCTCAGATGACTAATTGTCAAGTGACTTCTAAAGGGTATTTACTATTATATATAGTATATAAAGTAATTAGCATTTTTTTCTTTAAAAAATTTTCAAAGTCTAATTAAATATACCTGGTCTCATTAAATTTCAAATATTGTAAATGGTTTCAATCATTAACATTTAGTTTGAACGATTTAAACAATCTTACTATTTGTGTTTAAATTCATTTGTCATAGGAAATCGTCGTGAGATTTTGAAGTTTCTGTACTGTGACGTCATTTTTTGATATTTTTTTTTTGAATTTTTAAATTAATATTTCTTACATTTTGTTAAGTAAAGTTAAAAATTGACAACTACATTATTATTTGATTTTATTTTAGATCATTTTTAGAACATGTATATTAGATCCATTGAAAATTTTTCATTTTTAAAAAGATTTTTGTTGTTGTAGGATGAGGTAAATAAGCTGGAGAAATTTTGGTGGAGATATAATTTGGTTTTGCTTGAAGAAAATCAGTTGAAAAACGAGAAACAGCAGCTATTACAAGAAAATAGAAAACTCAAAGCTGAAATTCGTGAAGTTTTCAATGAAGTCGTTCTCGAAGGACCAACTCGTACGATTGAAACCAGCCTTGCATTAATTCCGCAAATTACAATATCGAAATTGAAAGGCAAAGAAGTGAACACTCCCCTGAAAACAATCACATAATTAAATTCCAGGGAAATTAAAATAGTTACAAATATAAGTGTGTTTGACTAAACAGCAACATTTATTTCACTTTGTCCTTCTTTCTTTAACATTTTGTATAACATTCATCTTACCCTGATTACAATTAAATACGCACAAAATGAACACAATTAATATGTATATTATTTTTTAGATTATACTATTTAAAGTACTATTTTTTTAATTTATACATCGATATATAACTTGAATTTCTAAGTGTATCACTTATACGCTTTTATGGAGCTTTTTATTGCTTAATTTGGCACAATTTTAAATAAATATTTTACAAATTTTTATTAAGTTTTTTATACAATTCTTTAAATTAATCGTACATTTAAAATTTTGCTCAAATAGTTTAAATAAAAAGAGTAAATGGACAAACTTGTTCTGTCCATATTTTACATAATCATTTATTAATTGTTAGCAGGAAAGTGGACATAAAAGGATGTAAATTCATAAACTAATGATTAAATAGTTAGGATTATTTTAAACTTTCGATTCTTTATTAGACCTTCAACAGGCTTCTAAAAATCATATCAATAAACACCGATTTATAGTATATGGATTTACGTCCTTCTATGTCAACTTTTCTGCTAACAATTAAAAAATTATTAAAAACAGTCAAATTTCTGTTAAGAGTAATTGATTATAGTAGTTCAGAACTTTACTTCTTTCTTGAACTAAAAGCTCCGTTTGAAACTAAGTACAGCGTATTTTAGAATTTCGAGAAGGTACTTATAAAACCATAAGAACAATGATTGAGATTTAAATTAACTTAGATTGAAAAAATTTAAAGAACACTTGTATTAAAAAAATCAACAGTTAAATAAATTATTTTTTTTATGCGAATTATGTTAATTTTAAAGTACAATTTAAAGTTAATAATAGTTAATAAAAGTTTTTAATAATTTTAAAGTTAATAAACATCTCCAGTATGCTATATCGCTATATGGTAGGTACCTACAATATACGTAAGTATGGGTTCAGGAATATAAGGTTCGTTTTTACAAAAAAATCAGATTCATGAACTGATTGAAAATTCAGGTATTACAAATTTCGAATTTGGTATACGATTTACGATATTGTAAGATGCACGAACAAAAATAGTTCTATAATTGATTCTTGATACTATCAGCAAGTCATCTACATAACTTTAAACGAAGTCAAATTACATCAGACTAATTGCTTTTAAGTTCTTCACCGAAGAACTATTGGCTAAAAAAGTTTTGTTTATAGATTGTGTTTAAAATATTTAAATTTATTGCAATTGCTACAACATCGCTGCTACAAGAAGAAGATAAGGAAGTAACGTCGTCATTGATTTTATTGATTTTTTAATTTACGTAAGTAGAAATTTGAAATATTTTCCTACTTAAGTGCTCCAGCTCGATTGAAGTACATAGTTTGACATTCTACTTCTAAATTCTGCTGCAAGAACTATAAAAAACAGTTGTTTTACAACAGCGCATGATCAACCAGTTCATAAGCAACCATTATCAATTTTGAACTCTTGCAAAAACTAATGTTTTATAATATATCTGTACATATTATGCAATTACGAAAAATAATTCAAAATAAATGTCTCAATCATTGATTTTATTGTTAGATTAACAATACAAATTTAACATATGGAGGTTTATTCTTATTGACTTTTAGATTTAATTATATTTTCTCTCCACAAAATGGAATTAATCTATAATTTTTTGATTACTTTTTTTGTACTTTTATTCAAAATACTAACAGTATAAAAGATGTTAAGTTAAAGTTTAAAACAACTCTTATGCATTATAAACTATTAGTTACAATAAAAAATAATAAACAATAATGAATTGAGTGATTTTTTCCAACCTGAAATCAGAAGTTTTATTAGAAAAGAAAATTAAAAAGCTCAATAAATGCTGTAAGTTAACATTATAATTTCCTAAAAAAACTCTTATAGTTTTAAAAAAGTTACTTAATAAGAATTTTGTATTATACATATTAAGTAGGTATGTAATTTATTATATGTACCAATATTTACTGTTAAAACTTCTAAAATGTATTTATATTATACAAAAGTCTAACTGACTAAAATATTTTATTCAAAAAACCAAAAATAAATTAACTTGTAAAATATTGTGTGGAAATAAAATGGCACCGTTATTTATTTTAATTGTGTGTATAGTGTGTAAGTTTTTAAGGTTTTACTAAAAATAATAGCATATATTTTAAATGCAGATAAGTGTTTAATGACAATGAAATCAAGTTATAATGTAAAATAATGTTATTTTTAAAACAGATAATTTACTCCTCATTTAATAAATCATTTTATGTATATTTTCTTATAAAATTAAATTCATATGTGAATAAATTTAAAATACAAAACAAAGCTTCGTAAACTAAGATACGTTTTTAAATAACTTACTATACATTTTACATGTCATAATCGAATTAATGTAAGCCGTTCAATATTTTATATACAAACAGAATAAATAAATACTATAAATCTTCTATTAAGTTTACACATTGCCTAGTTAGATCATTAATAAACTCGCTACATTAATGTGGAAAACGAGTGATTTTCAGATAAATTTAAAACTAAACTTCTTTACAGATTATTTTTATATACAAATTAGTTTAATAAGTTAATAGGGAATATTATCACGTAGAATTGCCACTTTTTTGTAGGCTATTTTTAAGCATTTGTTGCCCCACCATGAACGTTTTTTGCATACGCGCTTCGATTTTAATACAAAACACTTTGTTTGAACAATATTGAAGAATAATTTGCCCACCATGTTGGCTTCGCTGGTGTCAGTGAGCTTTAAACAAGCTCGAAAGCTGCAAAATAACAATATTTGGTTATAACAATATTATTTATAAGCTGTAAACGAATGCTTTTGATACCTGTTAATATTAAGACATAACTAAAGGAAGTTGAAAGAAAAATAAAAATTTTGGTTATATTGGGATATAAAGGATCTATTTTTTACATTACAGTATCATCCACCATTAGGAATCACATAAAACTAAAATTAAAAAGTTTTGGTTTTAATTTCGGAGAGATTTTTCCTTAGCTTCTAATAATGTCCCAATTTTCCGATTCCCCGAACGTCTAGTTCCTCAAAAGGCTTTTCTCTAAATTTTATATTTTAGTAATTCTGAATATACGCATCGTTTCGTACTTTCTTAATTTGTAGGAGTCGGAATACTCGGATCGCAAACTAAGGATAACAGGAGATCGACCAGGGAATTCATTAGTTCTCGAGTCTCCAATAATCTTGAAATATTTTAGTTATTATTTTGATCACTAACGCAGTAATGTCCGTACTGTATCGAGAATATTGAGTTGTCCACTAGTAATTAAGCTTAGTCAAAATTTTGTACTACGATAACTAGTGGTCGGTTAATAGAAGCTCTGAAATTTATCGACATATTAGCCCAAACTTCGTTCTAATTTTAACATAAAACAGAAACTCTATATAAGTTTCTCTTATTTACTTCTTTTATATTATCTTACAGTAAACTAGAGACACTAGAGCCCTCTACACTTTCCTGTTGTCCTGTTATTTATACTTCTTGATATTGACTTACCTGGTGAACTCACTTTGATCATTCGAGGAATCGGATTCGGGGAAATGACCGTAAAAACTTTAAATATTTTAATTACTTACAATCTTCTCCATCTGGGAAATTGAAGCGACTTTAAATAACTTAAATAAAAAAAAATTTCTCCATTATGCTTGATTTTAGGTCTTAATATCTACAGGTATTTGATGTTGGAGCTAATAGAAGCTAGCCAATTATATGAATTTCATACATTTCACAATGTATTATAAATTAAAGCACCAAAACAACAATAAAATTATCATTTTTAATTCCAGTAGGAGTTAATTTAGTTTTATATAGTTTTCTTTTACTTTTATATAATGCATGAAATTCTTACATCTATTTAAAGATGACCTGAAAATTGCAAGCAAAAAAATTACTCAAACCACCACAAATTGATGCAATAATGACTTTGAAGGATCTGAATAAGTTAAAATTAAAACAAAAATAGGTGTTTTAATAAAAGATGCATCGATTCACATGAAAATTAAATGAAAATCTTTCTACCACTTTTTGATGTATGAAGCAAACACAATGTAAAATGTCAGTATTTTATCATGGTCATTACGCTCCATTAATTAAAACCATTAGGTTTTTCAATACACTTACTTAGAAACTGTCAAACTATTTAGCGAAACATATCCTTATCATTTCACAACAAATTCGACAATACAAATCAAATTAAAAAAAAATATTGTACGAAAATCGTTAGATCTTTACAGCTCTGGTGTAAAGCTTGATAATTGACGCATAAAACGCTTAAGAAAAAGGATTTTCTTTTATCCGAATGTTAAGGTGTTATGCAGTTTTAACAAGCTATTAGATTTATGTTGGATGGCGAGAAAATTCTGATCAAAGTCAACTTAGTGTAAGGAACGGAGTCTTTAACGTCAATTACGAATGAGAAGCTCATGTGAGCTCCTTAACGAGCCACAATGAAATACTTTTCCGGCATTTAACAAGCTCCTTTGTCATAGCATTTCCAAGTTGATCGACACGACTACATCTAAGCTGCACAGATTAGCTCAATAATATTTCAAAGTTTAACTCACTTAAATTCTAGAGCTCCAACTCCATCCAACAATATTGTGATTGTATTGTTACGAGAGCTTGACGAGAGTCACTTTTACAACGCGAGCTTTTTCAGAATAATTTTCACAATGGTCTCCCGTTTTTAATTTACTAATTCTTATACCTTGAGTTGTTTATGCTTGTGTCTCTGCTGAGCTCCTCATTGAAAATGACAACCCTTTAGACAAGGGTTCTTTGCATTGTTTTCAATACGAACTACTTTTAATCAACAAGGGAGAGTTTCAGAGGTTCACATCGAAGCTGCGATGGAAGAAAAAAAACGCAAAAATACAACTTTGGATCATAAAAATTTATAAATTCATAAATGTTTCTATTGAATAAACCACGACATGCTTATCAAATATAGTCGGAAGGCACTAAATTTACGAATAAAAAACGACAATGCGCTCCACATCATAAAACCATTGACTAAAAAACTTTCGTCACCTAGTTTCTTTGTGTGAAAATATGAAATAAATTTTCTTTAACAAAGCGTTAAAAATCGTAAATAACATTACAGCTCGAACATGAAGAATATCGTAAGATTCAATATCTGATAAAACAATTTGCTGAATGGCGGAGAAAAAAATCCGTAATATCATATATAGTGCAATATAATAATGTAGCAAGTTAGGGATGGCGGTGTGACTCCCGATTTAGAAGGAGGGAGTCCTTTGTGGCGGTTATCACGCGCTTCCGGTCGGCCGAATCGGGCTACAGGAGTCAGAAGCGCTCCTTCATGCCTTCAGCCTTCGTGCCACCCCCATCCCTTATTCCCGACTTGTGTGTGTTTTTTGTCGCACCGCGTTACGAATCATTCTATAGAGTGTTATCGTAATGTAGCTCGTCTGTACTTTATGGTATCATGCATAAATTAGGTATAGGTTTGGCGGGACTCGATTTCACATAATGTCATCGTTGTCATCGCCATTGTGTATGTGTGCCCCCATTGTTCTATGAAAAATAAGAGTTTGCCTCTCATTGTCACAGTGATATTTTGATGCGCGTATTTCAATTATTCAACGCTAGCGAATCATTTGATTTGATCTTGTTGATAGTTAAGATGAAAAAAAAGTCTTTTTCTACGTTTTCGACTGTATTTAATTGATTTAAAGCACAAGTGTTTATAACTGTTATTAAATATTCCTCTTCTTTAACAAATAAACCTTTGGTTTGCATTTATAACTACGTTTTCACATCTTATGTTATATCTCTATAAATAAAAATATTATTCTAAAAGCAGACTTATTTTATAAGTGCCTAGTTTTATCAAATTTAATAAGCATTAAGGGGGTTCTCCCGTTTGATGGGCTTAAAAAGTCGATTGTTTTTTTTTTTTTTTTTTGTATAAATTATTTTCTTAACATGTCTGGAATATGGTGGTAAAGTGAATTTTTGAAAATTGGAAGTTGTTATTTAGATTTAGTCGTTCCAAAGAAACAGAAATCGTTATAATTTTAACTGTGATTGAAGCTTTAAACGCGTTTTTCTCAAAGTTGTGTTTTTCAAAATTTCCTCCATCATATCTCAAGAATGGTTTGATTGACTGACTTATACAGTAGACTCAGCACATATTGATGCATTGGATGAACTAAAATGATTGAATAATTCCAAATATTGCTACTTTTTTTTAAACAAAAACAAAACAAAAAAGTCATGAAATTGCAATTTTTCAAGTTTCCAAGCTGACAAATTAAAACACCGTTTTTTTTATTTATTTGAGATAAGCCAATCAGCCGAAACCGTGGACACAATGAGCGTACATTTTTTTGGAGATGTCTTCGGAACGCTATAACTTTCTATCTACTGAAGATTTTTGGCTAAAAAATTATATACATACACTTAAAGGAAATATAAACATGATAAAAAACTCAAAGTTCTATCTATTTCATTGGTTACGAAAAAAAAAATCCAAAAAATGTTTTCAAAACAGACCCTCACACGGCCCTACTATTATAATTTCAAACCTTAATTTTTTGCACCAAATACAGCTAGCCTAGATGAATAGAATAATTTAAAAATTGGTCAACTGAGCTTACAATTAGAGTATTTTTAAGTTATGATTTATTTATTCAGGGTGGCAGTTAATATTGGTACACGGTATTGATCTATCCATCCAAAATATTCCAAGCTAAGTACGATAATAAGAGGAATTATTCTGCCTCTCGACCTACTACCCACTTAGCCCCAACACAACTTGCCAGAACTAAATTCGTCCAGTATTTGTTTTTTTTTATTTTTTAATAAGTAATGATATTGAACTGACTGACGAATTTTAAAAGGAAAAATCTAAAATAGTGATTCTTAACCTGGGTTTGATCGAACCCCAGGGGTTCGGTGAGTCAGTCTCACCGGTTCGGCGGAGGTCAAGACATACTCCTGACTCATAAGACTTATAAGTAAACACCTATACACACCTATGTTAAGAATTTTAAAAAATCATATTTTATTTTTTCAACTAAGAAGGGTTAACAAGGTTAAGAATCACTAATCCAAAATCTCCATTATATAAATTAAAGTAAAAACCGATAGTAAATTCGTCTAACACAGGTAACGTTAAAATATTATAAATTTACGATTTAAATTTAATTGTACGTCATTCAAAAAAAAAATACTTTTTAGTACTACAATGACGTTATTCTAATTCTTTAAATTCAAATTTAGTTTTTTTTCCTGCAAATTAATACATAATTTATAATGTAATTTAAATAATTTATTTTTCGGTAAAATCTGGAATGGCAATTTTGATTTTTAAATATTTAAAGCTTTATCTAAAAAAATATAGAATATTAAAAAAGTTTGCCTTTTTTCGGGAGGGTGAAATTGACCGTTTTTTCATTATTATTTACATTTTTTTCTTTCAAACCAGAATATTGAATATCATTTCATTATTTTTGTAAATGGTGTTTTAAAAACCATGCGTTTTTGGGATGGATATGGCTGCAAATGATCGGTGATTTAAAAACACTAGAAAAACAAAATAATAGAGAGGCCATATTGTGTAGGATGATAAATATGAAAGTTACGAGTTGTAAAAAGGTAGTTTCTATAAAGGTAAGTGTACTAGGAAGTAGACTAGGCATGATTTTGAAAAAGAAATAAAAAACACAAGTTTTTTTCTCAATTTTGTTTAATCTAACACTTTCGAGAAAATCTCCTTTGTTAAAATGTTAATCTAGTAATGGACAGTACAACTATAAACGAAGTCATACCAAAAACAAAAGTAGATATAACGAAAAAAGGGAGACAAATTTTCGCATGTAAAAAAATCGGCATCTCTTGCACACCAATCATTAATATACTTAGTTCAGATATAAAACTTGTAAGCAAACCATTGTAACCATTGTAAAGTATAATAAAACTTTTGTATAGTTATGCAAGTTATAAATCTTGTTTTTTTTTTTATAAAACTTTAATAAAATTTAAAGCTAATTATAATTCTATATGCATATACAGTATATGTATATATGTATATTAAGTATATATGTATATTATATATATATATATATATATATATATATATATATATATATATATATATATATATATATATATATATATTCTGTATTAATAATTCTAAACAATTCTATATTAATAATCCTATATAATTTCTAAAAATCTTATGGAAGATAAAATATTTATGGTGAACTTGTAAAAAAAATCGTTTAAACGTTCTATAATCAAATTATCCTCATCAATAAATTGATCATAGTATATGTAAACTATATGTAAACTTTAAAGACAATCATTATTATCATTATTTAAATCCCCAACGCTAAATAGTTAATTATAGATACTAAATAAAAAGCATCACAACAATTTTGACTACTGCATGGTGCTATTTTATTCTGATAACGGAAATATAAACCAGAAAACAACAATTACAGAATTTTATTTCTATTGATCCCGTTATAAAATTTGTGCTTCTCATCTTCGCTTTGATATTAAAGTAAAAAGTTCCAAAGTTTTTATTAATTTAAAAAAGTTTTAAAATTTGGAAGTTTAGTCTACTCGCTATGTGTGAACGACTGCAGCGCCAGACAAGCAATGAACTACAGGAGGCTGTAATTAATGTAGCGTAGACTCATGTTGATTTAAAATAAAAGTGACATTATTTGACTATTTTTCTTTAATTTAGGAGGAGAGGGGCAAATGTCCTACTTTGCCTTCCCCCCTTGTGGGCGCCAATGGTATTAAAATAATAAAAAATGCAGTCAACAGATTAAGTTAGGAAGGCTGAGTTTCTATAATATAAACGTATATCAAATTTCAAAAATAGCAGAAGGCAAGGAATAAAAATGAAATATTTAAATAGTAATAAAAAAAAAAATTTTTACTATTAGTATTTAAAAATTGAAAATGAAAAAAAAGCAATTATAAGTTTAATTTATATAACTATAAACTTAAAAAAATTACAAATTTATAAGAACATACATTTTTCCTGCTGATATTTTTATAATTCGCAACACAGCAACTCTAGTGTATCATTTTCGTTATATTCATTTAAATAGAACAAAAGAAAAACTTGCACGTGTATTTGCTTACAGTTTCATTAGTAATAGCCTCCTCTAACGCTTAAACTGGCCATTGGGAACACTTGTGTCGATTTGGCGTTCCTTGCCAAGGCTTTACTCAGAGCGAATATATTGTTAATCTGGTGAGGACAATTTCATAGCAACAAAAGATCGATTTTGGATACAAGTTACTTTAAAAAGTGTCAAAATGGGTCAAATTCTGGCGACGTCTATTTTTTTTTTTTTTAATTCAATTTTAATGTATAATGTTTTCTGTTGTCGAAAATTTTTCTCATGGCCCGATTTATTTGTGAATTAAATTAAAAACTAAACAGAAAATGATACATAACCAGCTCTTAACGCTTATAAAACCTACTTGTACCCAAGTTTGTTGTGTCAAAGATATGGAAATTACATCAATGAAATTTTATCTTATAGTTAGTGATGTCTCCCTAAAGAAAAAATAATAATACGATGTCTTATTAAATATTGACTAAATAAGTCATGATGTAATCGAAATGCAAATAAAAAAACACATAACCATTGTAATTGCATATTTTTTTCCTTCTGTAATTAGATATTGTTACAAATCTAATTCATTAGTGTGCCACTTTTCATGCGAAACGCTTGAGTAAGCAAAATATTATTTATTGTACCATAATCAAATAAAGGAGCACATATCATGGCAGACCATTAAATGGTTTATTGTCGCTGTATATTGAAACGTTAGCAAAGTGCTCAAACGTATATGAAGCCGAAATCAGATATAAAATAAATCGAAATAATGTCTCGATTTGAGCGTGTTGATTTGTCGTTTCGTGTGAATAATGCGTTGGAGTTAGGGGTTGCATCTCACCAAGTCTTGGGTCAAATTTAACACAAAACGTATACGCATCATTGACTTTGCGTCGATTTCTCGATATAATACAACTGTATGTACACAACAAAGCGAAAATATCATTTACAAATTTTGCTCAAATTTCAGTTAAGTAAATGGAAAAGTTTGAGTGTTTAAACAAATTTCATTGATTTTTTTCCTTTTCTAAACAATGATTTAGGACTATGAAGTAATTTTGTGTGAAGATATTAAAAAGTATTTATATTTTCCCTCTCATACAGAGGGTGTAGGTGGCACGTCAGAAATCAGCAACGACGCGTTAACGCTATAATAAATAATGAAAAATAGGGTGAGACGGAAAAAAAATGTCGCAACCCCAACCAGTTTTACATCCAACCCCCATACTAAGAGAATCTATCATATGTGTTATCCCTGAACACAACTTATCGTTATAATTCTTACAATACAAAATACACTTTAATGCTAATTACGTTCCAATTCCATCGAGATCTTGTTGAACGTACCATTAAATTAATTTTGACAACATGAGGGTCCAGTCAACCCTTTGCACCAAACAATCGTTTGGCTTCACTACATTTGGATCGTTCGCATTTCTAAATTGACTTTATGACTTCATGCCGACAAAAGTCGCAACGAGCCGTTTTTTTTTCCTTCAATTAATAACCTACTTGAAAACTTGACTCAAATAAAAATATTCAGATGATTTATTTTATGCTCATAATTGCACTAATGCTGCCTTAAGTCGATGCAATTATTGTTTTAATTGCGTATAAGTAATATATAAAGTTCCAAGTCGAATACTCTGGTTCTTCAACATTCTTTGCATTTACGATGTAGATATCGAGACCAGTTTCACATTACTGCCATGAATTTAGGAACTAAATCATTTCGTTATTTTAACGAACTTATTAACGATCGTAAAAATTGCATATTTCCTTTATTAACCAGAAAAACCCAGCAATGATCTTCTATTTGCTGATTTTAACGAGCTTAGTTTACCATAGTTAATAATAATATAATATAAAATATTGGTTTATTAAAATTATAATTAAGATTTTCTAATTTGATGTTGAACTAATTCTACAAAGCCGCTTTGATTAGCAGAATTGACCACTTCCGTATTTGAAATATTTTATCGAATATAATCTAACGTTTAAAATTCATTGGGAGTAATTCATCAAAGTAATTCAAACATAATTTGTATGTTTGTAATTTACATAAGCATATATTTTTATCAACAATTTGAGAATGGGAACCAAATGATCAATAATATTTTAGCATTCATTTTAAAGTGCATCTATTGATAAATGTTACTTAATGCTACACAATCTGGTGGTCAAAAATATAACTACTGAAACGGAGTTTACTTCAATATCATATTTCAATCTTCAAGTGATCCAAAATGTTTTTATTGGTTAATGAATTTCTCGAATTTATTAAATCTTCTTCGAAGTGTTAAAATTGTGTGGAAGGAGAGAAAATTATTATGATAATACTAAGTATAACAAATTTGAAACTTATGAAGAGAAATTAGGAATTATGAATTGTTCCAATGCGTATTTGTAGACTATCGTTTCAAATATGAACTCATGACTTGAATATATTCCCAATGGAATATTATTTGAAAATAATAAATCGGTGAAATTAATCGAAATAAAATAGTTCGCCAATTTTAAACAATTTTCAACTGATATTCAATCGGGAAAGTATCCAAACCATGAATTTATACTTCAGACGACAGTCTAAAAGTCTACGCTGGAACAATTCATTTCGTAATTTTTGTTCATAAATTTTACGTGCAAGAAGTTCAAATCCCTGCTTCATAAAATTAAAATTTATTATGTTCAGTATTAGTATAGTTTTTTTCTCTCCTTCCACAAAGTTTATACACTTTGGGGAAAATTCAATAAATTCAGGAACGTCATTAATCAATAAAAACATTTTGAATAAGATGCTAATAAAATAAACCCCGTTTCAGTAGTTAGATTTTTGGTCACCAGATCGCGTAGCGCTAAGTGACACTTACCAATATTTTCCCACATTTTTGTATTGCAATATTGTGATTGAATAACTGTCTTATTTTATGTTGAAGGTTTGAATGAGCAAATATTATGGATCGCTTGTTACTAACCCGACTCCAGCTTATTCAATACTTCATGAACTCATAACTTATACTCTTTAACTTAAACGAACGGAAAAAATGTATTGAGTATTATATGATACCTGAGGTTTTATTTGAATGACAAAAATATGTTAACAATATTTATAATAGCAAAAGAAATTTCTCGCTAATTTTCATGGGTAATTAGTATTAAAATTTATATTAAATCAATATTCAACATCTACGAAATTAACGCAAAAAAAAATGATGAAGATCTATCTTGTAGCTTTTGTGATATAAGTACACTCGCAAGAATCAATTTTGAATGAATCAGTAAGGTTTTTTTTTTTTTTGTTAATGCTATTCCATTATACCAAAGTCTACCTAGGTCCTAGATAAATAGAATTTAAGGATATTTTGAAGGTGTATTAAGAAAAATATCTAACTTTTTATACCGTATTATGAACAATACTGTATTAAAATGAAATCAATAACACCTAAGCTTTATTAAAACTTTTTCTTCCAAATAACAAGGATTTTATTTCAATTTCAAATTATAATATCTTTATTGCAAGAGTACTTTTTAATCCTTATTATTTAACTAATTCTTTCTTATCTGAGGTTATTATTTTTTTTTTATTTGCCGTTGCTTAATAACTATCAAGACCTTTTAGCAACTCTAGGGTTAATAAAAATCCGTAGATCGAAAAATATCGAAAATTTACTCAATACGAGATTCAAACTCAACACCTACCAGTTTTGAAGCGGGTACCTTGACCACTCGCACCACTCGTAGGCTTATAGGAATATTATTTATCTGAAATTTTATCAATTGAATTCATAGGTCTCTAAACATAAAATATAATTCACTGAATTGATACAATATAATACATCTGTGAACCAACTCACAGGATGATGTAGAAATATTGTCGAAATACCGACAACATTCTTTCATATAGTTTTGTGAGAACCAATTCAAGGAAAGGCTTTCATAAGGGTACCTACGAATACAATTCTTTCCTCCATATATATTTCCCAAAACATATAAATAATCCTTGATTAATAAAAGCTCCTCAATAGTATTTAAGCATTGGTATCTTTAAATAATTTTAATTTGTGCATTCTTCTAATATATTGATTTTAAAATGATTTTGACAGTAAAAAAGTCAAAAAGATCGGACAGGTGATAACAAATATAATAAAGCTTTTCAACGATGACAATTGTGAAATTAATAAATCATGAAAGTGACCATTTTACAAGTTTTCACATTAACAATCACAACAAAGAAATTTGTCCGAATCCACTTTAGCCAAATGGCCATCTATGTCTCGGAAGATTATCTCAAGGGCTGATCAATGAAGAGGAAAAAAATCTTCACGTTTATTACTACCTGATTTTGGGGCAGAAACATTGACATAACAACGGAATCTTTAATTAGACGCGGCATTTTAAAATTCTAAGGGATGCTTTTGACAATTTATATTATTTTTTGAGAGGGTTGAAACAAAAAAGTATATTTTACACAATACAACTGATATGAAATGTGACTTATTGTTTATATTACTAATATTAGTTCCGAGAACAATTTATTTTGCTAGCTTGTCAAAAAAAGTCATTCATAAGTTAAAAGATTTTATGAACTTTTATGGTAAATTTGACAAAGGATATTATTAGAATAGCAAGCAAATAAATAAGAAGATATATTTTAAAAATAAGAAGGAAGACCTTTAAGTCATCATAATAAAATAATATTCATAAAACTTTCCTTCTTAGTTTTATGAAGAGTAATTTGGTTTTAAGGTTTTCTACATTGGATCGAATAAAAAATTCCCACACTTTTTATCTAACATTTAATAAATTGTTATTTTGAATTAAAAATTGGCATACTCGTAATAATAACTGATTAAAGTAGGTTGTCTAATCAGAATACTGACTTTTATTGTACGTGAGATATTTAAAAGATTTTATTAATTATCATTATCATTGTAATGATAAAAACCAGATACATATTCATTCATCTATAATCCAGATTGACAAATAAAATAAGCAATTCCGGGTTTATCGATTAGATAGAGTAAGCTTTAGCCTACCAAATTCTATTACTATTTTTTTATAATCCCAAAATTTATATTTAAATTTTCAAAGCTTTATAAGATTAGTATAGGTAAGTGTAAAAATGTAAAATTACACAATTGTAATTAATAAAAACAGTGTGAATGTTGTTACGTCTTCCATAACTCAAATTTAGCTATATGTATATTTTTATTCCGGAACAGAATTATATAAAAAAAAAAAAAAAACAAACAAACAAACAAACAAACAAACAAAAAAGTTTGTATATATTTATTTACGCACGTAAGAAGTTATACTTCTTTGTAAAAGTCAATTTTTTCTGTAAATACGTTTCCACAGTTCTTTTTTTATAACAAGAGTTCTCAACAGAATCTGCATCATTATAATTATAAAATACTAGTACGTACCCGTGAAGTATTCTTAGTCAACACTGACACAAATGGCAAAAATTGACAGTTGAATGAAATCGAAATGACAGATGAAAGAAATGATAACAATCATAAAATTTCGTAAAATTTGAGATACTGATTATTATTACTCATACCTATGTGTTTACTTTAATTGTTCTCTGTCTTTGCTAACATATATTCCAACACTTGCCCAATATTGAATTAAAATATTTAATTTTTATTTTAAATCGAAATTTAAAACGAATAGTTTATTCGTTGCTAAGAAACGGAGAATAAGTTTATATTTAAAACAAATACATTACTTGGTTATAAAAAGAAACATACATTATCTCGCGCAGTTTGCTGGGTTCATATTTTACAAATAAAAGAAGTTACTCGGTTGGGCACATGTACAATTGCATTTTGTTTAATTAAATCCAGAATTATGTACTGTTCGGTAAACGTAACAATCCAAACCAAGTTCCATAATCGACTTTCGTGATACGCCTAAAGAAATATAACTCCAATAACTTCAAAAATTACTTAAAAATGTATTTACTAGAAATGTCAGTAGTCCAACATATGTACATACAACCTTTCAATTTCTGCTTGACCAACTATTTGAACAAAATGTATTTTTATAGATAATTATTAATAAGGGAATATGCTTTTTAGTAGTAAGAAGTTTGGTCTAGTATTAAGGTAACCATATATCCCGGATTCAGGTTTTTGTTCCGAATTTTTGAAAAGGTTCTTATTACCAATATATTTTAACTAGAATTATATGACAAGACTCGACTTGAAGTAGACACACCAAAAGCGATATTACTTACAAAAGTTAATTATGAAGAAAATTGTACAGAATTTTATACAATGCTTCAAAGCGAAAAAGACCTACTGAAAAAGATACATAGTTCTGAAGAATATATAAAGTTTTGTACTCAGTAATTAAGATTAAAAAAATTTGATTCATTTGAAAAAAATACTGATTTTTATTATATTCTTGAATAGTATTTGTTATGTATAATTTTTATTAAAATAATAATTAAAAAAATCATATTTAAGTTACTTAACTACACCACCCCCACCCCGCTACAAATATACCTACTATGGTATACTTGCAAATATTATAGGAACATCATGTAGAAATTTGGCAGTGAAATCTCGGATTATATTTACATACGTAGAAGGATGTACTAATTTCGAATAATTCCCTTTTAAATATTATTGACTATCATCTTGTTGATTTTTTTTCCCATTTTGCTATTAAAGTTTGTACTTTACATTTTTTTAAAAAAAGATTTTATTTTGCAGGTTTAAAATTTTTAGAACTTAATTTTTTCATTTGAAATTAAGTCCAAATTTTTTTTTTATTTAATATTTTTTTTTTAGTCAAGAAAAAGTTTAAATATTGACCTTAATTTACAACCCGTGCGTGTTAAAAATATTTAACATATCAATTATCTTATTTACCGAAATATTCGAAAACTTGTTACGGATCCGAAAAAAAATCCTGGTGAGAAAAATGACAAAGAAACAAGGCTTTCGTGGTCACTTGGCTGATGGCTCTATTGTGGCATTATTGGGAGGGTTGATTACAATACAAACTAAATATAATTCCTGTACTTCATCCCTCCGAGGAGCACCCTAAAAAAAGTCTACGTCTCTTCTGTGGCTAACCATCTTGACATATACAAATAACACGGACGTCATTGTATTAATGAAAATACCTTCCTCTTCAACATATAAATCAGTTCTTCACATTCTTCTATGTAAGTGTCACGGTCTTTAAAGTTTACAAATAACCGAACAAGCATCGAGTTTCAGGAGGGTTGGACGTACTTCGTCACAAAAAGATATATTATTTGAAAAGAGATTTGCAATGTTCGAAAAATTCAATTATTTCACAAAAATTTTATACTTCTCAATCTGAAAATAAGAAAAAAAGCAGACGTGAAACGATTATCCCAGCTGAATTTAATTGGAAATGAATATTGCAGTGGAAAAGAAATGTACAGAGGGAGCGTTGCTTGTCTAGCACCCGTCTCGTTTACGTCACGTTTGTGACTCATTAACGCATCAAAACCATTCGTAATTTTGCACGGGACCTCTCTAAAATCCCCGTTATATTCATGAATATAAACTTTTGCCACAACCACCAACTCGAACCATAAATTAACCAGAGATTCTATTCGAAAACATTCATTAGACCGTTGAAAAGTCGATATTTAAACCATGAAATTATCGATAAGATTTTTTTGTCTTTCACAATTGTTCCTAATGTTTCTCGTTATAAAAAAATCTATTGTTCTTATAAAATGGGCCAAATTTAAAATGATGCACTGTTTCCTGTATGACTGATGCATTCGAAAGGGTTGAAATGAGGGTAGTAAAATTGTTTTATTTTTTTCCTTGAAAATCGATATCTTTTACAATTCTTCTGTCTGGGTTATAATTACCAATAAAAAAGGACATTTATTAAATTACTATTGGGTTTTCAGGGTCAACTTTACTGCTGGAAAGATAAAAGCAAACACAAAAGAACTTGTCTTGAGCAAATAAAAAAGGGTTTAAAGAATTCAGTGTGGTTTACAAGCTGGAGAATTAATAAGGAAGTAAAAAAGGGATGAAAGTCGGGATGATTAAACTTATTTTATTTGAGTAATCGTAAAATTAGGTGGCTTTTTAAAATTAGTTATAGAATAATTTATGTGCTTACCGCTCATCACAAGCGCAGTGCATAAGCGTATTTATTCTCCAGTTGAAGAGGCCGTACTTTTTCTCGAAGGCGCCAATCCAGAAAGGACAGGCGGTGTCGTGGGTACGACAACAACGATCTGGACCATCAAAGCCTCCCAACTGGGTGTAGCGTTTTGCGCTGCGCCCTTTGCCACACCACTTGGTGCCCGGCACGCGCAACAAGTCTGATAATTCGCGTTTCCGTCTACGAATTATTTTCCAAACGTTTTACATATTACTCCAACTATCGGTATCTTAATGTAGACATTTTTCGGAAAATGGTGTATAGAATGATTATTATCAAAGACCAAGACAATCATAGGCGTAGCCAGGATTTTCAATGGGGGGAAAGTAGCTATGTATTCTAGAAAAGTACCTGAACCCCCCCAAAAAAAAACAAATATTTTTCCCAAATGTTGTACCATGAGTCGTTGACGTTCTCCAGAAAACCATGTGATTTATCTTTTATCAACCCGGTATTACCAAAAATCCCCCAAAAGTGGCTATAACGATAGTGTGCAAACTATTTTCATTTTTGAACTCTCCCCCTATTTAGAGTAATTTTTTTTCGCGATCCCTACATAATGATTTTAATGAAAACACTATGTTCAAAAGAAAGTTTTAGATAAATAATTAATCATTAAGTATCAATACAAACAAATATTTTCAAAAAAAGCATACTTCAATTTTTATAAATAATATAATATCTTTTCACTGTTTATACAATATATGATATATACTATGGTCTTATTTATGTAATGTAATTTAAAGAAGTAAACTATAAACATAAATTTGAACAAAAGTTCAAACAAATGAAATACTGACGTATTGCCCAGATACGTATTTCGATGGCAAAACCTTACCCGTGGTCATCAAGTAGTATTGCTATGTGATGTACGTAACTGTTATGTGATGAAACATCACATATTAGTTACGGAGCACGGGCTGCTAATTCTCTAAGACGAGACAAGGATAGCCAACCTGGGTAATGGATAATTGTGAAATAGCTGTATAGAGTGTTTGCTGTTACCCGTAACAAACTTACAACTATTCCACAATTATGGATTACTCAGTTTGGCATCTTTGTCTCGTTTTAGAGAGTTAACAGCCCGTGTTACGGAGTGACCACTGCTGAAGTTTGCTTTCCAATCGAAATACGTAGCGGGGCAATACGTCAGTAATTCATTTGTTTGAACTATTGTTCAAATTTATGTTTATACTTTACTTTTGTAAATTATCTTATATATAAATTGACTATCTTGCCGTCCGTGCGTTCAGAGCTAGCGCATGCGCTCTGTTATCCCCACTTACGTATTCAAAACGTTGGTAGGGTTAAGTTGACACAGCGCACGACATTCAAACATGCCTATTTGCTCAAACCGGCTATTTACCAAATTTGTCATTATTTTTGTATTTTTTTCATAACAACTATTTAAGTTTGTCAAAATATTATTAGTCAAGCACATTAAATAATTACTTACGCACCCGATGGTACAATTTTTTTTGAATTTAAATTTATATTATTTGTAATAAAAACGCGACAAATAGTTAGCCAGTTGTAAATATTCGTTTTTAACGGACTTTGATTGATTATTAATAATTTCGATTGTTTATTGAACGTTATCCTTACAAACTGCTACCGTTTTTCACTCTTTTAGGGGAGAAATTTTCAAAAACCCTTTCTTATTATATATGTGCATCGTATAAGGAAAACACTTTCCAAATTTCATCGACACAAATGTGCACTTATATTTGAAAATACAATGTAAAACGAAAAAAAAATGACCTTTATTTTTTAATATGACTAAAAAGCTATTCGATTTCGCACATTTGGACGTTGTACATACAAAATTATTGGAAATAGGTGGAAAGCGTGGAAGTAAATTCGAATATTTTATTTATTTTCAATAACAATAATTGGTTTTCAAATTGTTCTAAATACCGAGTTAGTATCGAAGATTTTATATTTGATTTGACAGTGAAATATATGGCAAAATTGCTACCTTTTTGCTTTTCAGCCGAATATATAATTACTCCAGATCACAACCATTGGTTCATAAAAAAATAGATTTTAAAAAGTTTGATTGTTGAAAGACGAACCAAAATTTAAAATCGACAATTTGGTATAAGTATTAAAATTTCATACTAATATAGTGAAATGACGCTATTTAAAATGTTGTTATTAAAATGATATAAAAAAAATATTCCTTAATATAATTTTAAATACAGTTTTTTATAATTAACACTGATTATTAAATTTAAAATTTCGATTGTTGATTAACTCTACATTATCTCATACTAAACATTTTATTGAGATAAAATCTTTAGTTGCGAATGCAACGGGCAACTACTAGTATTACAAAAATAAGATCACAATATATTTCTTATATTGTATAAACAGTATAACTGTTCAAAGTCAGCGAAAAACTGGTTTTCTGTGTTACTTGTTGAAGAAAAGCCATATACTTTTAATTGCCATAAATTTTGGGGGTCGTGACCCATGGTTTGCACATGATTGATGTATAGCCATGTTTCTTAACCTTTTAAGTAAGCTGCACCCCTTTGAATCTATAAATAGGTCTTTGCGCCCCGTTGAAAATTGGGTTTCGATTTACTAGCTTAGAAAAATACATTTTCTGCAAAATTAATTGAAATTTGTTTTCAAAAATTTAATAATTTATATTATTAGGAGCTTCTTCCACACCCACTCCCACCCCCACCAAAAAAAAAAAAAAAAACCTTCCCTCATTCCTAGTTAAGAAACATTAGTCTATAGCTATTCAACGGTGTAAATCATGATATCACAAATGATCTCAATAGACCATAAAATACATGTTGTGACTAACGAATTCTCCCCTTCCTGCTTTAATCTGGAGCCTCAGTTCTAAATAATTATGAGCATTTTCTTTTTATTCTACGATAATACTCGTATTTCTAAGTACTTATTAAAATTAATTCTACGCATAGTTCTAAAATTAATGAAATTAATAGATTTTTATATTTACCAAGGGATCCTCAAACTATTTTATCTTTGATTTGAAGTACAGAATTTATCCTATTTGGGGAAAGGGGCCGTTATCCTTGCCCGTACCTGACTACGCCCATACAGACAACTACTCTCGAAGCTTAACATTATAGTTTCCGGAACTATAGCGCTCTAATACTCAAATACTCGATATAGAGAACTAGATACCTAAATCTTTTCTTTGCAATTACAATACAACTACATATTCCGATAACGGCAGTGATATTATCGGAAAAAAAGGGACCAAAACAGATTTATGAAGAATTATGATTTTCTTCCATACTCTTAAATATGATTCATTAAATGGAATTTAAATGAATAAAATACCAAGTTTTGAAAGATTGTATTGAAAATTTCGATGATGTTAATGAATTTTTCGAGGTGATTTTGATGTTATATAATATGTGGAATGAAAAAAGCAGCCACAACCAAATTTGAAAAAAATCCAATACCCATTAGTCGACAAACAAATTTAAGACTTTCAAAAATCAAAATTAGATGTGGAACCCGTGCCAACAAAACAAAAACGAACCTGTTATCGCACCCGCAGTGGCTTAGCGTGAAAGGACGCGGATTCCACAGATTCCAGCGTTTAGTCATCGCTGGAATGTTCATTTTGCAGTAGTCGTGGCGCCTGCAACATTTGTCGGTGGTGTGGAGTTCCCCCAATTCCCCGTATTTATAAGCCATTGTGTCCAAACCACACCACCGCGTGCCCGGGTAAATAAATACGTTCCGAATGGGATCTAAAATACTCCTAGCAGACCTAGAAATGTGTCGCATTTGCTTTAGCCTCATCAAAAACCCTTTTAAACACACCATTTTTCGAATGTTTCAATTATTAGATATTAATGAAAACACAAACCAAGTGCTCCACAAAATTACCTTCGCAGCGTCGAGTTGTCTCGTTGTACGATCGCATTTTCGATTTCCAGTTGGATTCGATGACATTCACGCCGAAGCTTTGGATAGTTGAGCCAATTAGGTAAACTTGTACCATTCAACAAAACCGATTGCTTATCTAAAGGCATGATTGTCACATTTCGAAGTTCAAGAACTTCTACTTCTCGATGAAACGTATTCAGGAAATTATCCACCGCTGTTTTTTGTCGAATGTATTCACAATCTCGAAGAACTTCATCCCCATCGTAAATAAGCTGAATAAAATGCCGCCCATCAGTCAATTGACGCAGCTTCAATCCATTCCTAGAAGAAAAAATTAAATGCATTATTAAACGCAACGCCTACTTTAAACATTTTATATAACTCTTTTTGTATTTCAAATATCGTAACCCTCTTAAAATCCTTATGATAATTAAATTATCTTTTTCTATAAGGAAAACCTATAATTAAAATATTGATTTTTAACTGTTTAAGGCTATCAAACATATACAAGGATCGCATAGATTTCAGACTATTGAATTTTATAGTTGGATCATTTGGAAAGTGATAATATGTAAGTGATGTTTTATAAATAAAGCCTTTTGTGTTATATAAGGGTTAGTTTTGATCTCTTAATCCCATCTATTATTATTAATATTTTTTAAATGGTAAATACCAAGTTAAGTATTGTGGACCCCCAAGATTCTTATAAGTTTATTCGAAGGGTATTAAAAAATGTCTGGAAGTGTTTTCTTTAATTGAGATATTACTAATTTTTTAATCCAAAAATTGTTTCTAAAACGATCTTCAATTACATTTCTAAAGATGGTCTTTTTATCTTTAAGATGTAAAAATAATTTGAATATTTTTATTATGTATTTATTTACAGAAACTTAAAATTTCTATGACGTATTAAAAATATTTTCAAAAACAATATTTTGGAGTTTTGAATAAAAGTCAATAAAAGCTGTAAACTTCGGATACAGCATTTTAAAATATTTTTTCAAGTAAAACAATATCTAAACCTATGCATTTCCCTATATAGTTATAACAATAATGGTATATATCTTATAAAGCTTTAAGTTGAAATATAAGAATTTAAAAAAAAATATTATTAATATTGGCACGGACCATTTGCTCTTTGCATGGTCTTCCACTGTACATATTTTGATGGTTTACACCTATGTTATCCTCTCTAGTCCAATACTTTCTGTCGTCTTCCACAGAGTAGCATAATTCTGATCCTGTGCTTTTGACCTTCTCATTTAAGCAAAGGTTTGCGATCTAAAATATTTTGCCGAGATCGCAACCAATAATCCGAACTTGTAGTCCGAAGGTACCAGATCTTAAGAATATGATAGAAGTGGCATTATATCTCATTAAAGCTTCAAAAGCTTTTTACAAATTACCAAACTTGTGTGAAGATTTTTGGATGGCAAAATCATTATGTCAAATAAAAAGGTCAAAAATTACCTGGATTTACAGTTCTTTGGCATGAAAGGACAAAAAATATATGAACCTGAAGTTATGCTAGTACCAGAAAGATGACAGAAAATATTGTTTCAGAATGGTCAATAATTCAAATAAATATTTATACATATGCTATAAGTAAATCGTTCATTGTGTTTTATTTCCCCAAGAAAAATATCTATAACCGTTACTTGCTGTGGAATATGTATTTATTTCGGCAAACGCAATATTCCGGTTATACATTTTCAATAAGTACTATTTGTAATTAAACTATTCAAGAGCTACAAGTATGATTCTACTGAGCTGCATATTATTTCCCTTGATCACTTCAGATAATATTTTATTACTTTACACAATAAAACATTACCTGGCGATGATAGCTAAAGACTGTTGAAGCGTGTTGTAATTATAAAAAAAAATCAGATATTAATTATAATAAAATATATCTAATGAAGTATACAGATCTATTTTGCCTAATTATTTCATACAAAACAAAATCTTACTAAAACTTTGACTACTGCTGAAACAATAATATTTTATTATTTTTTTCGTTAGATATCAACTTTATATGCCAAAGCATTAAACAAATCGTAGGATGCTTTGAGGACATCAGTTGTTTAAGGCAGTATTACTCAACCTGAAGTCCGCAGTCTCTTCATTTTTGATATAATTTTTTATGAAAAAGTATATATTTTTTTTTGTATTTACAGTACTAAAATAAATGAACCGAAATATTTTTCGGTTTTTAAAGGCGCCTATAAAATTGTGTTTGGTTTTCTTCGAGGTCCGTGGATTGAAAAGGTAAACACTGATGTAAGGTATTAGTGGTAATAGATGATGGCAAAATATATACCTTACACTGCATGTTCGCATAGAATTCATAAATATATCTATATATTTATTTATACCATGTTTAAGAGATTAACTTAAAATTAATCAAGATCAAGCATTGTTTTATGCTAATCTTTGTTCAAAAAATTAATGTATTTGTTATATCAAAGAATAATTAATTATATAGGTAATAAATTTTAAAGAATCTGAAGAAAGCAGACTTTAATCAATAATTTTTAATAGCAGGCCCAAAAATATGACCATAAGTTATTTACAAGTGCCTCAGTAGAGGTCTACTTTTCACAGAAAGTAGGTGAAATAAATTTTGAAGAGAATTTAATTAATATTTTGCATAATTGTAGAGGCTCACTTTTGGTAAATTAAACTGTACGATATTTAAAAACGCATTATATTAACCCATAATGCAAAAAATTCATGAACAGCTATAATAAACAGTTCATAAATTTTACAAACCAAACATGAGTTATGATTTAAACCTTTTGAAGTATTCAATCAAAACGAAACGATGTAATTAGAAATTATGATTTATTTACATTCCCTATATTCTCTCAAGTCATAAACTTCAAACGCTTTATTTATTCATACTAACATAATGCAATAAAGTTCGGAGGAAACACTTTAAAAGCTTTTTATTTATTACCATATAACATTAATACAAAACTGCAAAAAAAAAATTATGTTTTGCAATCATCCACAGGTATTTCTTTTCGATTATCGATTTATTTGATTGATTTTTCGATAAGGGATCAAATTTATTACTGCTTGTTGACTTCCAGAAGTTGAAATCAAAGAATGAAGTTCCGAACGGAATAATTTGTGAGTATTAAAGCAGAATATGATTTATTGAATTTGTTGATATGTAATGAATATAAATATAATTAAATCTCTCCAGTCAAAAATATACTAAAACTTTGACAAAGATGGACAGACATCATTTGAAAGTTATTAATATATGTTAATGTTATTTTTTGATACTGTAATTAGGGAGTCATTAACATTTAAACGGCTGTAATAATTGTTAATAAATCTTGCAGCGGTGAAACATTAATAATAAGTTAACTCTTCAATGCCTGTAACTGGAAGCTGATCCATTTTTTTTTTTTTAATTTTTTGATTAAATTTCAACTGAAGTGATGATAATTGTTTCAATTTATTTATTGATAACTATGATTAAAAAGTGAGGAATATTTAAATATATCCACGTAGCGTGTTAACTTTTGCTTTAAAAACAATTTGAAGTTTAAGCCGTTTCACCTGCTTCCATGATGCCAAATGGTAGGATAGATTTTTTTTTTTCCAGAATCTTAAATCATCGAACCTTGTCATAATGCTTTGAGAGACGATCATTGACTGCATAGAGCTGAAAAAGACAGACGGATTTTCCTGTTTCATCGAGGGTGCGGGAATTAAATGGGAAACATCGAGTCGCAATGCACGTTTTCTGGATCCACATCAGTACGGTTAGGATGGTAAAGGATTGTGGAGGGATGATACGGCTTATCGAGAGTGTCTATGTCCCCTTTATATTTAAGGGTTGTGGTTGGCGACCCCGAGAACTTTACCACTTGTTCTCGAGTGTACTCGTTGCGTCTGTAGACAATGGTCGTGCTAGTGTCACACGACGCCACTTAAGAGGGCCAATTCAACCACTAAAATCGGTTACTGGCTCCTACTTTCTACAGTTTTCGTTCTTAAATGCTTTTCGCAACCGAAACATGAAGGAATGCAACAAAAAACGCAATACTGATCAAATTTTTTTTTTTAAATAATTTCGAAAATAGAATATTTTTTTATTTCTTTATGCATAAATTTACTAACTTTAAAGCCGATTATTATAATCAATCAAATATATCAATTTAAATCGAATTTATTGAACTTATGAATCGGTGTCAAGAATTAACATATTTTTGTTTTTTAATTTCAAAAAAAGTTATCGAAATTTTGGTAACCATTTTTGTATTTGGTTCTTTAGAAAAAAAAAATCGTGTGTGTACTTATGTACGCGTGTGAGAAGTTATATTTATTTGGTTTAATATAGGTTTTTTATGGTTTAATATGGTTAAAAATAGGTTTTTAATCCACTGCCGTAACCTCTTCCGGTAGTGCCTGAACTAGCGCAACAGTTATAAGATTTGTGATTATTAAAATATGATATAATCTTAAACACAAACTACTTTTAATATCAAAATACATTATAAGAAAACGTATGTGTTGCGGTAAAGACAAGGACAAAGAATATAAAGTTTTAAAATACATCCATGTAAGTGGAATACAAATATAATTATTGGCTCAAATTTGAACTACCATGTCAATAGTTTCAACTGTCATTTTGATTTCATTCAATTGCTAATTTTAGCTATTTGTCAGTTTTGTCAGTCTTGGGGTGTAAAAATTTCATGGAAAATTACTGGTTTTTAAAATAAAAGATTAAATTGACTATCTATGCATAGACTATATGTTTACACATTTGGTTACATATAATAATGTATATTACATATTATATGAATTAACCGTTTAACCGAATTAACAGATTGGGTCACATGCTCGAAAAATACTTATTGAAAACATTTACCATATAGAAGTAGATTGTTGCCATTAAATATCATGAATAAATATGTATAAACAATCCTAAATAGTGATGTCCTAAAAATTATATTTATGCAACAGTAATTTTATATTTTATTAACTCATTTACATGTATGTATTGAAATTGATTTTTAATTCAAATATAGGAAAATATAATGTAATATATTGTATCAATCGACTTTTATTACACTATTTTAAATATTACACTGAATAATTTCAGAAAAATATCTTTCTTTTAAATGTATTATAATTCTCATAATAATAATAGGCAAATGTAAGTAATATGCATGCGTATAGTTCGGCTAAGGTAGATAAATATTGTAAACACATACGTGTGAGCGAAATACAATCATTGTTTCAAATTTGAACTGAATGATTGTCGCTATGGTTTCAGCAGTCATTTAGATTTCATTCAATCAATTGCCAATTATTACCATTTGTCAGTTGTGTCAGTATTGGGCGGTGAATATTTTACGGGAATTTACTATTTGTGTATTAATATGGATATTTTTTAGACTGCAAAATTTGAAAATATTTAGTTTAACGATTTTTTCTATTTTCTAAAGGTTCTAACCGTTCTAAAGAAGAAATACATACACTGTCAGGTGTATGTAATAGTGTATATATTTTTTGACTGTTTGCTAGCTATAACTTCGTATCTGACTCGGGATTGTTCAGGATGATCGCTCCTCCCTCCCTTTCTGATAAACGAAAAACATGTGCAACTACTGGTTTAACTTGATCGACGTCATAAAGTGTTTTAGTCGTCTTACTACTATGCATATCACTTCCAAAAATCGACCAAAATTCGCTCGCTTGAACCGTTCTTTCGCGCTAACCGTTTGCGAGCAACTTCAGACTGTAGCGTTAAAGCGTCATTTTTTTAACAATTCACTCTTATTAATTTTTTTTTCAAAACGCCGGTAAAGAAGTATAACTTCAAAAAGTACGGTTTTTTTCAGAGGTATTTTGAATCCATATTATTTTACCGCAATCCTACGGCTCTCTTTGTAATGATCTTAGACTAAAGTATCATTTACAATTCTTTATTTATCAGTGTTAATAAAAAGTTACGAGATGAAAGAGATTTATACAATATAGTATAAAACCATTACAATAATGTTTTATAATGAAAATTATAAGTACACTTTTTCAGGAATTATGAGTCATTCAAATGAAACGACAAGCAGCAGCTGTAAAAATATTCCATTTTTAAAAATTACGTACTTGCGTTATTTTGTAAATTAATTACTAATTAATAATACAAAGCAAACCGCATTAACTTCCAAATGATTATCATAGAGTATATAATGATGAAATCATTTCCGTCGATTGAATTTAAATTGTTTGCAATTATTTAAAAAAAATTATTACCTAGTAATTTTTCAAAGAAAATATTGTTAATTTTTTGGTGATCGCTATTTAATTTGTAAATGTACAATCGATTGAGAGCTCAATTCATGGAATACGTGTTTGTTGTCCAATTAATAGATACTGATCACTTTCAAGTGGTAAATTATTTCCTTTATAACCTGTATTTAGTGAAGAAATAAAAATTCTTCAATGGTATATGTTTATCTTTGGTCCAACAATGCCGAACACAAGAGGTTTTTTTTCTTGGCATTCATTCCAGAAAAAAGCATCACACCTGTTACTCAACATTAGTTGAAGCCTCATTAAATTACTCGAAACATCGAGGACTTGATGCCTACCTTAAAACAAATAGAATCTAAAGTTAACGCTTGTTTTCGATAGCCACGGAATAAAGATTTGATTGAAGTAACGCGAGGGTGTGAAATGAAGATGTTAAAACAGTAAAAAAATCTCCGACTTTTTCCTTAAATGAAGGAAAATGTGACCGAGTAAATTTGATATATAAACAGAAAATTACAAATGACGCTCTCTAGCCAGATAATAAATTATTCTCGGGTGTAAGAAAACGTTATAATTCATTTTGATGGAAGTGTTACTTAGAAAGAATATTCATCTCATCTTACAATGAGTTTATAGATGGAATTTATTTTGAGAATAAGTATTAGTTTTTCAATATTTGAGTAAAAAAATATTTAAATTACCTCTCGTGTCAAACTGTTTCATTTACTTTTAAAGTGTAATTACTTTTTTCATATATTAGTTTGTTTTTTTAGCCTACATATTAAAATTAATAACACATTTTTTATCTATTGAACTTATGAAGAAGAAAAATTTATAATTAATATGTAAATTTCTAAAATATTTAACAAAGTAATAGGCATAATTTAACGCTTCTATTAACACCAGTTCTGTTCAAAGAAATTGTTTGTTAAAAACTAAGTGAAAATATGAACTGTAGATTTGGAAAAAAATGAAAAGATTCATACACATCATAGCGTATATAAAAGCAACAATTATCTATAAATAACTACAAATTATACATATTTACAAACTGAATAAATTAGTAATCATTTTAATCAATTAATTATTATTTAAATTATATCTATGATTCAATTTTTTTTACCACAACGCGTTTCAATAGCGGCTAGCTGTCATCGTCAGGTGATATTTTATTTTATTAATTTTAAAACAAATTTCAAACAAGGTGTTTGTTGTAAACAATTAAGTGTTAAGGGTATTGTTTGGTAAAGTTTTTGAGCTTTATATATAGTAAGTGCGGATAATATGGCCTAGTTATGGGAGATTTGAAATGAAATAAAAATTATGTGTGCGAATCAACCAATTTGAATCTTAATTACGCCCATATATAAATTACTATAAAATAATAAAAAAAAGAAAATTATAACTTTTGCTGCAAGCAGAAACAAAATTCAATATTTTTAAAAACCTTTTCAGCAGGGCCTTACAGAGTCGGATTCAAATTTAGTGCCGCCCCTGGGCACTGTTAAAAATGCCTCCTCAACAGAATTTTAATTAAATTTTGCCCCAACACCCAACAGTTTTAACTAAAAGTACCGAAATCATAATTTACAAAATTTTGGTTTTGCAAATAATGCATGAATGAAATTTCTAGAATTATCCATTAAACGAAAAACGAATATCTAAGAAAATTAACTAACTATATTGTGAAATTTTGATAACACTAAAAAAATTTTTTTTCATTATCTAAATTTTGTCGCCCTATAAAATTTGCTACCCTGGGCACCAGCCCCGACTACTACTAGTGTAAATTCAACACTGAGGCCTTTTTATACTGTAGTAGCATAATAAGGTTTAATGCTTTAACATAAGTACATAAATAATCAAAAAGTCTTCTTACATTTGGTAATTATCATGTGAAACAACAAGAGCTATGGAAGTCTCTTTTTACAAAAATAACAAATAAATGGTTGCCTAGCTGGATAGGCAATAACAAATAAATAGGTCAGTAATTGACCCACGGGTCTTAGGTTCGTTCTACATAGGTACTAAGTATTTGGTTAGATTTTAATTTATATCAAAGTTAGTCTTAAAGGAATAATATCTCCTGGGTCTTTCCACTCTTATAGGTTTGGTGATATCCTTTTCCATGTCTCCCTGCCTTGTGCTAGATGTACTGCTACAGGTAATGAGTACTGATTCAGCTCCTTTATACGCTCAGACCATCGTTTGAGGAAAAAAATCATTTGAGGAAATGAGGAATTCTGTTATGTTAGCCTTCCACTTTTCCTTCAACTATAAGTTATTTCATTTTTCCAGTTTTTCTAGCCATATGACCGTATCGCAAGTGTGCCTTGTTTATTCTTCTGATAAGTATAATGTATGTTTAGTTCTTGCAAGATGGATTTATTAGTTCTTTCCATCCATGATACTCTTAGTTCATGTCTACATGTAGAAACCCATAGTTCGAAGTCTTCAATCTTTTGCTTGTCGGTTTTTTAGGGAACCAAGCTTCATAAGGGTAGGTAGGCGGCGATTGGAAAAATCAGCGCGTTAGGTAGTTTTATTTTAGGGTTCTTCCGAATGAATGTACTTTTTCATATTTTCGTTATTTTTTTCGCTGTTCTGCCTGTCGCTATATGCCATTTAATTTTTTCACTGCATCCTCCAGTGCTAGTGATTAAGGCTCGTAGGTATATGATCTTTGGTACAACTACTCTCCCTCACTGTTTCACCTTGTGAGGCGCTAATGGGTGCCATGCACCCTGGTGACCCACGAGTTAGCACTAAAAATATGAACAAAATTTGATCCACGCCTCAAAAAGGTTCACCATCCTTGATATTGAGTAAGAATAGATACTCAAAAAAATAGTTGAATAATATAAATAAAGAAAGTTGAAAATTCAAATAATTCTGTCTTTCTAATTTTATTTTAAAATGACTGAAATAGCACCAAAAATAATTAAGTTGATTTATTTATTACTATACATTGACATAGTTAGGTTGTTAATTTTTATGGCTCATTTGAATATTCCAATAACCTAAATTTATCAGTAAGAATATTATAGTTATTTGCGTATAACGAAGTTAAATAAAAAGTAATAATACGTAATAACTGCCTAATTAACATTAAAACAATTTTTTTAATTTTAATGTGAGAAATTATAATAATTAGGTAGTTCAAATTTCGAACTGATTATAATACCAAAGAGGCTATAAAATGTATTGGTAAATTTCATTTGGTTTGTTATTTGAATTGAATGGCTTACCTATAAGCATAAAAAGAAATGTTTCTTGGTTATGATTTTTTTCATTTAAAAGATATAAAATGACTTAATATTAGTCATTCTCAGAATTTCTGATCCCATATTATTGATTCGATTTACTATTAGGTACTATAACTGTTTTGTCCAATATTGTGACATTGTAATTAAGTAGAATATAAATAATAGACGTGATTCCATAACAAGAACTGTTGAAAACGATAAAATTTGGTTGTCTTTGTTCATTCAATTATAATAAATAAAAATAAATAAAAAACTATAAATAATTAATTACTACAAAAATAATTTGCAAAAAAAAATAATTTTCCTTCATCATAATAATATGCGCATATTAAGTCATCGAGCATAACATAATTTATAAATTGGAGCTTTTGACTAATGTACTGCAGTCCAAAGCTCTTTGTTTTTTACTAAGTCAGGTTTTGTCACTTTGTATCACGAAAAAAATTCATGCAATCTATTTTAGAAATAACTAGTGTCCGATCGAACTTTTGGTTTCAGCCTAGTTTCGGCTGTTGTCAAGCCGAAACTATGACCGAAACTGAATTTAGAAGACGAAAATGTTGATAATTTATTGTTTCTCACTTATAATATTAGATACTTCAATTACGAACACTGATAATTATCAGTTCATTAAAATTGTTTTAAATATTTTCCTTAATACTTTTTTTTTGCAGTTCGAGAGAAAACTGGCCAAAGTTTAAAAAAAATTATGTTGTTTTTAAGATGTAAGAAAAAGTATATACTTTTTGTTTTGTGTATCTATGTAAACAAAATAGGTAAAAAGTAATTCTGTTTTGTAACATCTTTATTATTATTTTATGCTATTCATAATTAATATTGAAAAGAAATATTAGGTGCATTTCTCTCAAAGCAACCCCTTATTTCAGCACAAAAAAATTATTTCAATTGAGAAGTGATAATAATATGTTAAGTTAATGACTAGCTCAAATATTAAAGACTAAATTAATAATTAATGATAAAATGATATAATTATGATTAACTTGTTTATCATACGAAAACATGACCTTATGTAGAAGTTTCAGTTTCGGCCGTAAAAAGTAATTTCGGTCGGACGCTAGAAATTATTATTTTAATGAAATTAAAAAAAAATGATTTTATTGTTTTAGAAAGGAAAATCTAAAATATTAGTTCCTAACAGCCGCTCTTATTTTACTTCAGTTCTATCAAATATCAAGACGATTTCTCAACACCAATTACCAATTCAAATTCAATCTAAACACATAAATTCCACTTTAAAGAAAACCAAATGTTATTTTTCTTTACTATTTAAGGCATAAATTTCTCCTAATCCTAACTTGAGCAATACTCAAACAACAATGATTTCTTAAAACTTATAAATTTATTACTGTGCCGCTCTCATTGTAACAAATTCAGAACAAAATTGTTACGAAAATAAAATAAATAAATATCAGTTTTTATAACTTAAGTCCCTTCTTGTCAATTTGAACTAAACATTCAACGCCTTCAATTCCAATCAAGGATATTTGTATTTTTTTCCTATGACAAAATTACACTTAAATTGACTCGTTTCTATAACATTAAGAAAGTCTGCTCCGGAAATTCCATAAATAGCTTTTTGCTTACAATTAGTTTTGGAAATATTGAATCTTTCATTCTTTTAAATAAATGCCTCGAGTGAACCAATTTATTTTTTGTCGCCGTTCAAATGTAAATCTTTGAAGACAAACATTTACTTTATGTTTCGTCAGATGATTTGATTCAATTTATATGGTACTTCAAAAAGGTTTACTTAAACAAAAACCTGTTCAAAATTCGTGTTCATAATTCTTGTCTTGTATAGATTATAGTTTAATCAAAGTGTAACTAAATCTGTTGAACAAACAACTTAATAACGACCGAAAATTTTGATAGCCTTCTCTTAACTTATTTTCTTTTTACCGAATACTTATAGATACTATCGCGAACATTTCGAATATAGTTGAGAATTTATCTGATTTGTGTATCAGAGGTATCAGATATAGTTGACAAATTTTTATTTGAAACATTAACATAAAAATAAAAAATAAAAATTATTATAATTTTTATTATTTAATATATTATTCGGATGTTGTACATACTTAGCCAATTAAATATGATACGTATAATTTTTTATAGGAAAATGTATAGAAAGAAGTAAAACAGATACAATACATGTTATTTCAATAAATGAAAAAAATATTAAAATTCGTAATGTTTTCTATGATGGCTTTGTACTATTTTCCGACTGATTAGGTTTCGGAGCTTTTTACTATTTCAAAGTTGAATTTTGAAGAAATTAAATGACCAAGAATTGAATCTTATTCTAGGTTAAAATTACAAATTTTGAATGACTATAACCGTTGTAAAAAGAATCTGAGTTTTATAGTAAAGATTTTGTACAATAGACTTTTAATAACCAGGCTAACCAAGTGATCACACCTTGCCACGATATAAGTGATATCGAAATTCATTCAACATAATAATCCTTCCGTAGTTTTTCATTAGCTCAAAAAAAAGAAGATTTTATTACAGAAAAAAATCCATTTGTGGATGAATAATAGATCGAAGATTTACTGGTATCTATTAAGTAAAGAGAATAAGGATCGATGGTGTATCACTAGAATTTTTTAGTCATATTATTAAAGGGTTACAATGTTAGTATAAAATTATATATAGTAGGATATATTATTTACGAATGTCTTTAGTAATGAGATTGGCTGTAGAGGCAATAAAATGGATGTTTTGCGTGAATAATTTCAGAATAGAAATATATTTCGGGTAGTCAATGATGTGAACTGTAAAAATAATAAAAGGAAAATTCAGTTGTTCGAAAAATTCGAATAACGTATAGAAAGTTCAATTATGTTTACTGAGGATTTCCTGAAAAGGCTTGCTAGGAGCGAACGAGTTCGTGAAAACGAACTTGTAATTAAAATTTATCGGTCATTTGAAAAATTTTAGAAGTCATATTTTTTTCAAATATGCTTTTTTAAAAATTAATGAATAATAATGTATATCCTATGACTTAATTTCTTTCTTGATTACGACACGTTTCAACAGTTTCTGGCTGTCATCATCAGGTAATGAAATATATTATAATGTATATGACATACATTATTATTAATTAGTTTATTAATTGTGAGTCGGAAATAATAAATAAAATATTTATCAATGTTATGCTTTTTTAGTTGTAATTGCCCCCATCAAAGTAAATAGACATTCTAAGTAAAAAATACATAAGTCACCACATTCCTTCATCTTCAAATAATACCGTGTTATAGACGTTCATTGCATATAAAACATAAATCAGGAACATAAGAGGGTTTTGGCATGAACTTTTCCATTTAGATAGGCCCTTAAAAAATGTAAAATATAAGAAATTAAGACATGTGAAAGGTTAAAAAGTTCGTAAGATTTTCTAAGGTTAGTCGACATTTCAATCTTTTAAACCCCAAATATATACGTTATTAAGTCAAAAAAGGCCTTTTAAACTAATTTATTTGCGAAGGGTACAATTTTAAATAATTCCTGAAAATTTCTATTTGTGAGATTTATGAGATTTTTTAAATGGCCGATTCAAATATATTTTCATTTAATATCAACATTAGGATGTCCTATTGATTTAATTTTATTCTTTATCAATCGACGAAAATAATGAGGTTCTCAGTTTGAAACTAACTAATTTTGAGTCGGTGCTAAACAAATAATCAACAATAATTATTAAAATAGTTCAATAAATAATAAAAACAAAAATGTTTTACAAAACTAACACTAGATCTCACATGCCAAAGGTGTGGTATTGTTACGTTTTTATCTTTTTATATTGACGGGTTCGTTGGATTTGTGTTTTAGGACATACAACAAGTAACAATTTATTTTGTGACACACGTTTATCTATTTGTTTCATACTACAAACTTATTTATTTTACAAATCGATATTTAAAGTAATGGTTGTTGAGTTTGATTTACTTTTTACTTTTAATTGTGTTTGAACTGTATTGTTACTTGTCATTGTTTAACTAGTAATCTATATTGTTTGTTAACGATCATCCGCCTTATATATACCAATTTGCCCACATTCTGGAATAGTCGAGCATGTTCGAGAACATTTGAATGAGCTATCATGTTCTATCTTTTTTTTTTCTCAAATTAGAATCTGTCAAGGGAAGTTCTCGAACATCTTTTGTCATTCTATTTTTATTGTTTGAATTTTTAAATGTCCTAAGTCCACAACAGTATGGTAAGTTGACCTTCAAATGTCATAATTCTATGCTTTAAATAATTAATTTGCATTTGTTACTTTGGCGCTGATTCAAAATTAGTTAGTTTTATTAGTTGAAATTTTTTTTATTAAGATCGCAAAAGATTTTGGTATAAGTAGCTTTAGTACAAAGCACTATCTAGCGACGTCTCATTCAATACTTCCTTCTTATTTCAATTCACAAAATAATCGGTCATATTGAAAATTTAGCAACAAAAGACATGATAAGATGATACCAGACATTAATTTATAACAAAATTGGAAATAAATAAGCGAATTAAATTGAAAAAAACAAAAGAGAATGAGACGTTGCCAAATAGTATGAAAGCTACTAGTACTAGATTTTTTTTATTTTTCGCTTTTCTTTCGGTCATTTTTATCAACAATTTTTTATTTTGACTAATTGATTGAATTGAATGATTGACTGATTAACCAGTTTCATAATTTGTTTCCTTTTTAACTTGATTAACTCCTAATTTAGCTTCTATTTAACTTATTCACTTCTGAATCCTTAAAATTATGATTAAATAATACGTAGAAAAACAAGCTCAATATCATACCGAAAATTTTACCAACTTTATAAATTTAATATCAGGCACAGGATTTTACAATTTACCTATATTACATTATCATTTTCTTTTAAGAAGGAAAAGAAATCAAGGTGGAAATATTAAATTGAATTCCGAACAACGTTCATATCGGAAATCCTACTGACCCGATTTTCCTTTACTTCTATTATAAATATATAGCTTAAAGATGTACGTGGAAAAACATTTTAACCACTAAGTTTTCTTTGGGTTTTAGATATTTTTGCTTTGATAAAAGAAGTTCAAATGAATTTACCCGAATTGAAAAGTCAATATATGGTTTTTGGAAAACGATTTTTGATTCGAAAAAACAGTGTGGAATTTTAATTTCAAAAATATTTTATTTTTGATACCTTCTCATATTGAATTCAATTTCGGTATTATCATACCAGAGCCAAATTTAGTTCAAATTTTAAATATGTTACAAAAATTATGCTTTCTATAATTTCATTATTTAGTTTAGAAATGAAGAGCATGAACAACTTAAGGTGCATAATTTTAATTATTTTGGTATTTTCCTTAACATTCAGTAATTTTAAAAAAAGTAAAAGAAAATTTCTGAGAAGTCACACCAATTATTTTTTTGTTAACTTATAAGAAATTCTAATTACCATAAAATAAAGATTAATGCATTTTTGAAGACGTTAACAGACTTTCAACTTTAGTAAATGATAATTTAATATTTTTATGGTCCAAAAACCCAATTTAAATCAATCAGAATACGAATTGCAAAAGTTATAGTTAATAAAACTTTACAGAACAGACATAAACAAACGTAAAATTATCAGTTTTTAATATAATTTATGTTTCGATGTAAGAACGAATGCTTCAGGTGAGAAATTCCGTTGGAACAGGCAATAAAATAAATTTACGGACTTTGCGAAATCAGTTCTTAAATTTTGTTCGTAAGACACCAATTGAACAGCTTATATAATTTCGTTACATTTTCAATGTCGTAATCCAATGTTATTATTGAAGAAAATATTGAAAATTTAAATTGGAATCGGTCGGATTTTTGTACCAACAACGTAATGAATGATGTGGGAAAATTTATACAAAATAAACTTTTTGAGAATATGCACTAAATCTCCCCTTTTCTTATACTGAAAAGCATACGCCTATTTTTATATACTACAGCTTTTTATAATTCCTTGCACATTTTATATACACACATGATATCAGCAAAAATTTGCATTACTACGTGTGAATTGTATAAAATTTTTTGGTACATAATTTGAGTCATTGAATTTTCAAAGTAAAACTTAAAATTCGTAGTTTTAGAAAGTTAAAAAAAATTTCAATGTAATATTTTAAGAATAATTATTTCTTTTTTTTTGTATGAAGGATTCATGAGATAAGTTTTCGTAGTTGAAGTTAAAATTTATAGTGTTACCAAAAGGTTTAAACCTTTTCGTTTGACCTACGTTTAAGATAAGCTTTGGTGGTAGTCTTTGTAAAACGGATTATTAGAACAAAAAATTACATTAATGATTTAGATTTTTGTGGACAATTAATTAAAATTAGCTATCTAAGAGCACAGAGTTTTTAATCATTTTTAACGGGAACTGTGTATCATAACTTTTTTGATAGATTGGTGACTAAAATATGAACTTTTCTGGGTATTATAAAAAATAATTGTTGTATCGTAAGACTCATAACATCGTTGTCTCCAATTTATTTGATAGCGAAACACTAGAGAGCGCTGGCTTTAATAGTGCAATCCACTAAGCTGTATGACAAGAGTAAATCAAGTGTTTTACTTTTTTTGACCACATAAATGAATCGGAAATCCAACTTCTTTCTACCTTTCATTTCACTTCAACGAACTCGGTTGAAATGGTTGACACCACATCCCATGCTAAACGCATAACCAAGTTATAAACAGAGATAGTATCACCGAAATTTGAGGTAATTTGTTGGGCCATTTAGAAAGCATTGGTTATATACAACATAATCACTCTTTATTACATCCCTGTGATCATGAAACTGTTAATTCATTGGTATGCTAATTTTTTCGTCAAAATATGCCGTTTTTATTCCATTTAAATTGGGGAAAATTTTTTTTTCCAAAAAAAAAGCCACTGGTTTGATTAGAAGGGTGATATAAATTGGTGGTTTGCTAAAATTAAAAATACATTATATTATGGTTTATTTATTGTTAAAATATGATAACGCTAATATATGAGCGATACGCGTCACAGAAATTCGTGGTCATAAGCGAGTTTAATTTAACATTGGAGGTATCGAGCACGTTTACTCTAGTTATACATCTCAGTGGTGCAGCCTCTATATGTATTCATGCAAGATCCTTACTCAGTTTTATTTTTAACTTAAATATTTCTTACTTTTTTGAGAATTAACAATATATTAGTAATAATTTAAAACACATAAAATCTAAATAAAAAGAGTTATAATAAATACAGGAAAAAATAATTAAAAAGGTTTTCAAGTAGTTTATTAAATTTAGAATTAAAGTTAGTTTTAAAGTCGTATCACGTTACAAAGCAATAAGGGCTTCATCACTGATACTCCCCAAAAAATTATATTCTTCTCGAGTTTTAACTTTGGTAAATTGCCTTATAATAAGTAGGTACCACTCACAGATCGCAATGTGCGATTAAAATACAATTCAATAAGCTTCCATTATATATTAAATCACTTCTGTCCGTAACGTCACTTTAATCTCAAAATCAATAATTAAAATCAATTTTGCTTTTCATTCAGTTTTAATCCATAAGGAGTTCTGCACCAAAAAAAGCTCTTAGTAACTTGGTATTTCCCGCGTACTTTGTTGTTATCATTAAAAAAGTTAATTAAATCTTTGAACTTATATCCGAATAAAATAAAGGCAGTAAAGAATAAATTTAAATTGCATTTTTTTAGACAACATACAGCATTAGTTAAAACTACGTTAACATCTCGTGAAAAATTAAGATTTGCATTTGAGTACCTACAACTAGTAGTAAAGGCTTAACAAAACTAAAGTACCTACGCACTTAAACATCTGATTTTAATATTTTATTTATCACTTGAAGAAAAAAACGATGAACTAAACTAAACACGAAAGCAACGCTTTATTGTCAAAGAACAAAACTAAATGAGAATTTATGAGACCCAACTTCGATGGTCATCCATCACTTCTTGATCAACATTTAAATAGTGGACTTATGTTTAACTTTTGTATTTATTTAACAAATGTTCACATAGAAAATATATTTATTAAATCCATAATTACAATACTTTCATACAACAACGCTGGAAAGTTGAAAAATATTTATTCTTCAAAACACCGCAGCGTTGTTCTGATTTGAGTTTTTGACAAAAGCTTTTCGACGGAAAGATTGAACATTTAATTATTCGATAATCTTACAAAGTCTTTTATTTACCAACAGTGCATTTTATTCGAATAAAAGTATCTATTGTGAAACAGAAGGTGTCAGAATTGTCTGGCTCGAGGTATTTTCTTATCAGATTTATTCGACCAAGACGTTTAAACAAAGTTCCACCCTTGTCAATAATTAAATTTATATCACAATGAATTATTTTAATTAAATGTACGAACGCAGTTTCGTTAGCTTCAAATTTCATCTTCAAGAAAATCATAATCAAACATATAATCAAATACAAAAATTCAACGTTAAATTTGTAGATATAATTTTAAACACTTAACATTTTTATTATTTTTTCAAAGACAAATCTTCAAAAGGCATAAAACTATTTTATGTTTCTTCAAGCTGTAATACCAATACTAAATTGTGGTTGGCTTCAAGCCGAATTTTAAGTAACCAGTGTCTAATTTATTATTACGTCCAGGTTTTATGAAGATATAAAAACCTATCTATTTTCGTAAGACAAATAAGCAATAAGTTAATTAAAAAGATGCGCCTCGTTTTGAATAAATAAGAAATGGTGAAAAAGAAACTTTAATATCTCTTTTACCTACAGTAATTTCTAATACCTACGTAAAGTTCAAGTTAAATACATTCAATAATGCCATTAAAGTTAAAGACTATTCAAGTTGTTTTTATACAATAAAGACATATATTGAAATCAAATTGTTAAGTTTTTATAATAATTTATAATGGCTAATAAAGCTAAACAAGCGATTATAATGAGTTTGTTTAGTGTTAAATCTGACTTAGTCAATTGGAATTATAAAAGGGTTTATATTGGTACAGCGAAACCTTTACGTTGATTAGCTATTTCCGCTTAAACTAAAACTTGTCTTTCATAAATCTGTGTGTAATATAAGGAAGAAAAATGGGCAAAACTCTAATTCATATGGGTGGTCAATGAATTTTTACGTTTTTATCCAAGTATTTTTATATGAAAATCATACGGAAGTTTAGAGCCAGTAAAAATGAAACATAGCTTTAGCTAATCATGCTCTTTTCAATTTTTGTACCTACGTAGTACCTACGTTAAAGTTCTAACATTTGTTTTTATATTTGGATTTTTGAACAATTATTCGTTTTGATATTCTCTAATTCCCGATTTAGCATTATTAAAACTTCTGTCTTTCTGTACCGATATTATTATTTTAGCACAAGAATTAGCTGAACTGATTTTGTTGAAATTCAATGTTTAAGTACCTGCAACTCATTCTTCTACTCACAAAACACTATCTTTACGAAAAAAAAAGAAACGGAAGAAGGTATGCCGTATACCCCGTATACCCTATATAACTATATAACTCAGAAACGAAAAAATAGCCACCGTTGTTAATCATGTGGATTATTTTATTTTTTTAACTGTTATTTACCGTCGCTTTATAACTACTAAGGTCTTTTAGCGACTCTAGGGTTAATTAAATCCGTTATCGAGAAATACTGAAAATTTTAACGATACGAAGATCGAACCTACTACTACCTACTAGTTTTGGAGCGGTCACCTACACCACTCGGCTACCAGTAGGCTTCGTGTAGATTATTATTTGGTAGATTTTTGAAAAGCCATAAGTAAAGAAGATTATTTTTTTTTTGTTTAAATTAATAATTTTGATATATACATTTTATAAGTTGGAAGAATCACAGTTTTGAGATATGACCATATGGACAAATGTTTTAACAGGAAAAATATTAACGCCAGTTGATATATAAAAAAAACGATATATTTACTCCATAGTGACGAAGTCCAGAATATTCTTTAGTTTATTGTAAAAATTTTAATAAGATGCAGTATAATTTTTTTTATTTTTATTTAGTTGGGTTTTTCAGGATAAGGTTTATTGTGCTTCAACGTTGTAGCCTCGCTGTAGTTTATTCAATTTCCTGGGTCCTTTTTCACTAAGACCGAGAAGCTGGACAAACTTAGTAATCGGCGTATTAAATGTTTTTAGACTATTCCGGTTTCAAGATTGTTACCTCTATAGTTCCTTATGTTTCCATTCATTCAAAAGGCTACATTCCTACAAGCTATAAGTTCGCAGTGGTTGGTCATTAAGCCCATTACCACCCCATTTTGTTGTCTTGTTCGATGAAATACTTCAGAAGTCAGGTTCAGGCATAGTTTTCCCTATATTTTGCAGTGATTCTTATGAATTCATTTTTGGATGGTATTTTTTACTGCCAATTTTATGCCATCTAGCGCAGGTTACGGGACTGTGAATAACAGCTTTTTCATTATCCTTAATGACTTTGTGACCTGTTACTCGTCCCAAGTTAACCTTGGGTTTTTGGTAACCAGGTTATGTTTCCGGTAAATATGTCGATCGTGCTGTTTTTAATGCACCTCCGTCTCCACCTAGTCTCCGTTTGTGACACCCTCAGCGGTATAGATAATCCACACCCTAGGTTCCTCCTATAAATACTATTACCTGAACCGTTTTCTGCTACTTCATCATTATACCAGACAATATAATGCAGCAAAACTAATAATAAAGCAAAAACTATTATGCAATAATATTTATGAGCTTTTAATAACATTCCCTAAAACAGCGGTTCCCAGTATATAAGCTCGTGATTCATAGTTCGGCATTTTTTCTCTTTTTCGGAAAGTGAGCTTAAATATTCACGAGTCCAAAACAAACAACACAAACAGGATAACCATAAATCGAATATCTTTCGAAGCTCCCAGATGGTTTGCGAAATACTTTGTGGAAAATGATTTCGAACAATTAAAGTGGATTCAAAACCCTCTTCATGGTTATCAAGTCCTACCAAAATTCATTTCCCGATAAACTTTATTACTAACACCAAAAGTCATATTATTTTATAGATTATATTTGTTAGAAGTTTTTAATGATTCCGGAGCCTTAACTCATACTACTTACGATAATAATTGATTAAATTAAGACTGTTTTTGTTTTTTGCTTTGCATAGCTAATTGTTAGGTATAAAATATATGAAATCAATGAATAATATGACTCAATTTCTTTTTTGATTACGACGCGTTCCAACAGTTTTCGGCTGTCATCATCAGGTGATAATCAAAAAAGAAATTGAGTCATAGGACATACATTAATTAATTTATTAACTATGACTCGGAAATAATAAATAAAACATTTATCAATGTTAAAAGATATTACTAAATCTTTATGATTTTGAAATTCATAGCCCTTGTAGTTTTTAAAATTTAACTTTGCAACGTGACAAAATTTTACTTTCGTACAGCTTCCATAATGAACTTTAACGGTGAAATAAGTATATCTGTTGTATTAAATAAATTTAAAAAATAATTTAAATATAAGGACATTGTCCTACTCACTTTTGTTGCCTTTTAAATTTGGTTTCATACCAATTTAATCTCTGTTTTTTATTTTGATATCTTTCAAAAAGAAAAAAAACTTTAACAAATTTCTTCTGAGATCAAAAGATTGCCAAAGGTTTCACTTCCGTAAACTTTAACCATGATGGAATAGAGAGTACATAATAGAAATATGAGTACGTATTATAATTAGCTTAAGACATTTGTCAATATATATACTTGTAAAATATGCCTGCTATGTACATATTGGCTTTATCAAATTACTTACTATCATACTATAGGTATATAAATCATTTGTTTAACGTAACTGTCCATATATTTTATATGTATAAGTGTGGGGGGTGTATGAATTATTTTTACATTAGGTAAATGTAGAAAATTGTTCTTCCTGGAACGTATAAGGAAATTCAAATGAAATTCATAGGTACATATATATATTTTTCAACCTAAACTTAACAGTAACAATCGATTCTTGCTTGATTTTTCCACTTAACACATCCAACAATAGAAACTTAAAAACAGCTAAAGCTCCATTTTTCTCACTTGGCACATATAACTATATCTATGTCCCATCAAAATTGATGAGTAATTAATTTCCATTTCTATAATTTATAACGTTGTCACTAACGAGATTATTTCAGCATTAAAACTAATTCAATTCCTCGTGAAAGTTCATCACAGCTAGAAAATTAAGCCTCAATCAATAAATAAAAATCAAATAAAACCGAGCGATAGTTGGCCTGTAAATAATAATTTATGAAAACTGATAAATCTGTCGGTATTCAATTCAAACGCTAAAGGCCATGATTAATAATCAAACTCGTAACAATAAACCGAAAATTCCAAATGCATATCGTTGTTGCGAGTATCGCAGTTAATTGGATTATGAAAAAGCTTCACTAAAATGGTAGAAAATGATTTTCTATCATTTTTTTTTTTTGTTGGGACAAGTTTTCCGGTTTTGTATCAAAGTTTGGAAATAAAAGCGTGGTAGTTGAAGAGATTTATTTTAATGAGGCTTGTAAAGCATTGGTTGAATGAAATAAAATTGAAATTGTAGATTGATTGTATTGATTATTGCTCATAGTGTCCTAGGTTAGATCCAGATTTAAGTCGAGGTAATTTGTAAGTAGGTACTGATTGCCGAGAGCAGAACAAGTTAATTACATGACCTCTTTGATGAGGAACTCCAGCAGCGGCCATACCTCACGTTCCATCACCTTCAGCGTATTTGGTAATTGCTTAATTTATCATCAGGTTTTACGTTTAATGTTCTTACGACGCCTATTCCCAATTAAAACTCGAAGACTTATGCGTTCGAAGAACATTTCCAAAAACAACTACTTACTTATTCAAATAAAGTTTGTTTGAATAACATTAAGCTTGATTTTTTTTTCTACTATTTGGTTAAAATGTTATAATTACGGATTTACAAGCCATTTAATATGCAAACCGTAAGGTACTCACGATAATGTCTCTGCCGCTTCATTTGTAATTCTTTTGTTGGCCAAAACGTTCCATAGTGATGTGACCGAATCCTTTAGCTTAACCATTGGGTTACCAGGCGATAACTTCTGTAAAATGTCTTCTACTCACATTCATTACCGGTGTTTGTTGGCTCTCTTGAATTTTAAAAAGTGCGTGGAATACAAAGAATTTCAAACGAACTGATTTTTGATCTTCCCCAAAAAAATAAATAAAAAAATGCCTCTGTTAAAAATTGAAAATGAACTTAGAAAAATGAAAAAAAAATCTATAAATAACGCATGAAATTCGTTGATCAACACAATAGTGAAAAAATTAACGATATCTATAAGTGGTGTATAAATAAACCAGTTATGCAATTCAACATCGTACGATTTTCAAAAATAAATCTTAGTCTCTCTCGACTTAGCCTTCAAAGTTGGTAGTTCCAATGAGGTGATTTTTGAATTAGTTTCTTAATTCTCAAAGCAAATATCTGGTGAGGAATCCACGTAAAAATAGCTTAAGTGATCGTTTAATCTGTTAAAATTCAAATAAAAATACATTTAATTATTCAAAACATAACATATGTAATAATTTATTCAAATCACAGCTGCAAAAACACCCGATCGTTTCGATTCCGGCTTTTGTGAAAACTCACCGTTGTAAAATTCGTAGGAATCACCTGATGTGTGATGAAATATCATCCGATCCGACGTAATTATTTTTTTTTCAACTCAACTTTTTATTGTTTCTTTTCGTCGAACAGATAAAGTTGTTGTTCTTTAGATTAGTTCTTTCCGATTAAATATTATTAGTAATCTAACGTAATTGAATCGCAATTACTTTGATAAGTCAATTTCAATGGCGAAATAAGGCTGATTTTATCGATAAAATCGTTAACTAAATAATACCGTTAAATCAAAATGTTTGTCTAAAAAATTCAAGGTTTACCGAGAATAATTTGATATAACTATTTGAATGTTTGCTTTGTAAATTATTACAAATCAATGGACAAAATTGTTATGTTATAAATTTCGATTTGCAAGATTACATGAAGAATTATAAAATAAAATTGCTTTAATAACGCAAAAAAATCTAAATATTATGATAAGTATTAGTCACCACTAATTATAAAAACACTAATTACTTAGCTAGAAATTATAAATGATAAATAGGAAATAAATTTAGAAAATTATAATTTTTCGGAATAGGTATTATAACATAATTCATTACGCTGATTATACTTGATAAGGACAAAGTTTTACAAAAAACAACTTGAAGAAATAATTCATCATTCAAAAATAATTAAGTCTTGTTATTTCAAATTTTTGCTCTCATAAAACCATTGTTCGAGAAGATTTAATGCCAATTTTTAATAGTACAATATCCTCAGTACTGTTTATTTAGCATTAGGTTTGTTCTAAGCATCTAAATTTTCATACCGTTATGTTGTTGCAATTTATATTGACTGGGTTCGTTGGATTTGTGTTTAAGACATACAACAATAATTTATTGTATACACAAGTTTTATTTTTATTTAAATCATACTACATATTTAGTTACTAATGATGCAACAATAGTTAAATCTGGTACCCGAAACCAACCACTTTTTCTGTATCGAAAATGATATATAACGGTAGTACTGGACCTCTCACTATGAGCGCTGGCCTCGTTTTAGCTTTCGTTGGTAGGAAAAACAAACCGATATGAAGTTTGAAAGTGAAGATGAGATAACAGCAAACATTAGTTATTTTTATTTTAAAACAAAATCGTCAACAATATTTGAACTTGTCCCACATTTTTTAAATTAAATTTTATCATGAAAAATACTTAAAAACGTGTTTTAAAATTTTGCTAATCAAATTGAAGTATTAGCCACCGCTGTGTCTAATACACTTAAAAACTGTGTTGTTTTTTTCTCATTCAATTTTGCACGAACTAATAGTTATGCCGAACAGACCAAACTTTTTATATTATTTTTCTTCTAAAAGTAAGTGTAGAAAATATGTTATAATTTGATTTTTTGAGCAAAAAATTGAGGAAATTCAAACATCGTTTTGAACTTCTATTTAGTTATTGAAAATGTAATAAAATTTACAATCGATTTGCATGTATCTACCATCAATTAATACCAGACAATAAAAACCACACAACGCTTCATTTGAAATTTCAAAAAGGTAACTACTCAATGAAATTGTCTCAAGTTCATGGTCGTAAAAAGATATAACACTTGATAATGAAGTAATCAACATGTGCACAATTTATATTTACAAAATATCTAAATATACATTTCATGAAAAATGTGAAATGTGTCTTTGTCAAGTTCACACATTTTCTTGGGAAAAGCCTACGATTTACATAAAAACGACTCATTTTAAATACAAAATTACATTCTTTTCACATTAGAACAATGAAAACTTCGACTTTGTGCGGGGCTATAATGAATTCGGGGTGCATTTCGCAGGATAAATGAAGTGTCAGGGTTGAAAGATCATAAGCCAAGCGACACTGAATCATTTTAAACGCGAAAATAATTTCAACTTTGATTATTGTTTTTGCCTTTCTTTTGTAAATTAGCTTTAAAATAAATGTTTTTTTCTAAGCTTGTCTTTGTCAAGCTTTCGCTAGAAAAATCATATGGATTTCGCAATAAATCCCTCTTTCACAACTTTTCAATTGCCACTGAAGCATGCCAAATATTTAACATGGAGTATCCATTAGGATTAGTCCGTTGTGAATTCGTTGTAATCACGAAGAGGGGCGTTCAAATAAATTCAACTGAACATAAATATTAGATTTTGATTTGAGACATGTGATACTCTTGTGTCTAACATATTTGCATTTCAATTAAATTACAGCGAATAACATTATTTTTTATCAACAAACATTAAAGCTCACAATGCACTTCACTTCAAGAACCCGTGTGTAAGAAGGGTTGGATAATTTACCAAAAATAAAATATTAATTACACATTACAAATTCACTCTTACATGCCTTCACATTGCCACCGATCTATCCAAAGAAATGCAAAACAGAAAATAATAATTCTTCTTATCATTGAACAATTTCCGTTTTTGAATGCGTATGTACAATGTACAAAATTTAAATAGGTAGGTACTTGTTACAAAATATCAATGAAAATAAACTCTTTATCACTAAGAAAACATCTATTTTTTCATATTAATAATGGTCCAACTTATATTATTTGCACAAATTGAGGGAAGATTGCTGGCTGTAATGACTTCCTTTTTAATTAAATTTTAATATTTTACTAGATATCAGAAATTTTTACCTACATGCCAATATTTGTAATACTTTTTTAGTACTAAAATTTGTTTTTATTGGATCACATAGTTAAGCCTATTAAACTTTAGTTTTTCATTATTGACTTATAACGTTTATGACTTATAGTTTATAACTTTTATTCATATATATCAATAGGGTCCGACTAAATCTTTGGTTTCGGCCAAAAATTAGTTAAAAAATATACGAACTAACATAAACGCGTGTGAATTAAGGGTATCATTAATTTTGGAGCATATATCAAAGGATTTTTACTGCTACCCTTATAAAAACTACTAGTTCCATTTTTTCTTTTGTTGATTTTTTCGTTTCAAAAGCAATAAATAAGTCACCCGGGTTGAAGCGTAAATGTTGAATTTTTAACATTTTTAATATTTAGTGCTATACAATTATTTATATTTTTTATAGTATTTTTTTTTAATTTAAATATTTTTTCGTAGCCTCAAAATTTACATAACTCATTAAATATGAAATTTGGACTTATAAATTATAAAACTTTGATTTTTACAAAAACGCTCCAAATGGTTGTATGTTCTGCTAAAAAAATTACGAATTTCATAACTTTTCGAAAATTAATTGATCGAAAATTAAATTTGTGACAAAAATTTAATTTCTCAGTTTTTTGGACTATTTAAGACTCTAAAATCGCTAAAAAGACCTTCATTATTATATCATAGAGCAGTGCTACTCAAACTTGGGGGGGGGGCTCCATGGAGGATTCTGGAGCTCCTGCCAGGGAACCGCAAAATATTTCAATACTATAAAAAATATCAAAAAACGTGATCAGAGTTTTATCTATAGCTGATACAAATTAGTCAAATTTTACAAGGGAACAATACTTTATCCAATATGGATAATTAATCTACTAATATTTATAAATTATTTAGATTTTTTAATAAAAATAGTATTTTCAATAAAGATGTTTACCTATAAATGTATCATTAATGGTAAATAAAGTACTGTTGGTCACTAAAGTTTAAAATTTTTGGAGAGAGGAGCCTTAGATTTTTTCCTCATTTAGGAGCTCGTGGAATGAAAAAGTTTGAGAAGCACTGCCATAGAGTGATAGTAAAAAAATGCAATCTTAATATTTCTTATATAAGACTAATGGATCAACTTAGGAAAAAATGTGTTCTTTGTGGGGCGAACTCTAAAAACTTATATTTTCGTTTGAAAAATATATAGCAAATTTTACATTCAATTCTAAATATATTTTAAACTATTATATCATATAAAATATTTGAAAAGGTGATATAAAATAGAAAATAAAGATTGTGCAAAAATTATACAAAAATTTTCTTTCGAACCATTTATATTCTAAATGTTTATTCTTGAATAGTTTATTTAACAGTAATTGATATTTGAATAGGAGAAAACAGGCAAATAATTGATTCAAAATAGTTTACTAGATCTGTTTATAACTTATTTTATACAAATTTCAGCTTTCCAAATTATAAGCCCTAATTTGAAGAAAAACAACTTTTTAAAATGTTAGGGTTATTCACAAATTGAAAAAGTATACACTTAAATTTAATGTCTAAATAAGTTAATAATCGACAAAGCGATATTAATTTAATTTCGATAATTTTTTAACAGAATTTTCCTATTTTAACGTCTGTATAATTTTTATCCATCAAAAGTATTATCTAAAAGTTAGCTCTCTCATTCCATTTATTAGTTTTAAAAAAACAAATCTGAAAAATTCGACCTAAATTTAGCCCCCCATAATAAAGATATTGAAATTTTGTTCTTGCAGATGATGTATTTCTGTAGAGTGTAGAGTATTAAAAGTAGAGTCTTCTAAATTTGCTCAACATAATTTTACCTGACCACAGCGTAGCTTGGCGAGCAAAGCGAGCTGGGAGTGAAGCTCCTTAGTGATGTATAAAAAGAAGTGTACGTATACTTATGGAGGCACGTAAGAAGTTATACTTCTTAGTAAAAGTCTAGCTTTTTTAAGAAATAAGTATCAATTGTTTTAATTTTATATCTAGAATTCTTAACATATTTTACATAATTATAAATATAAAGTTTATTATCATTGTTTTATAATATTTATCATTATTATGAAATACTAAAAACTTCCCGTGAAAGATTCACAGCCCAACAATGACACAAGTGATAAAGGGTACAAATTAGCAATTAAATGAAATCAAAACGACACTTAAAACCATAAAAGCAAGCAATTAGTTTAGATTTAAAGCAATGATTGTATTTCAGTCAGATGTATGTCTACAATTATTATTCTCTGTCTTTGACGACACACATGCAAATTCTATATTTAAACCTATCATTATATTGAATTATCATAACGCAATCATAAATTGAAGAATTGGTTAAAACTTAAAAAAAAGGTTTACTCGTTGCTACGCAATAAAAAATTAAAAAGCGTAACTAACTCCTGTTACAAAAACAATTATTTTTTCTCTCTCGTGACGTACCTAAAGAAGTATAACTTTAATAAAAAATTCAATTAAAATAAAAATGATTAGCTAACTTTAAAAAATGACAATAGTACGTAAATATTAAGTCGCATCGCTCGGATGCGACAACAAAAAAGTATATCGTCGCTCCCAAAGCAAAACCGCGAATGCACAATGCATGGTTGGATTTGATTTAAACAACAGAACTTACCTTTAAGGTCCTTTTTGTAACCATAATAAAATATCGAAAACAACCTACGCACGGAAAAGGAACTTATTTTTTTAATTTGAAATTTACAAGTTAGCGATTTAGCTTTGGGATTGACAATATGAAAAACGTTAATGTAACTTTCTAAATGGTTATTATCTAAATTTTTAGCATTCAAAAATTTTCAAATAGTATTAGTACACAATAAAGTTTCAAAGGTAGAATTATTCCGTACATTGTTTTTTCCCCGTTGGGGAAGCCCAATTCGATTCATTTAATTACCCATTGTTATTTAGGAATCCAAAAACAATGTTATCAATTTTAGCAACTACCGAAAAACAATAAAATAAATACACCTAATTGAAAATCGTACTTACTGATATCCAACTGAGGTTTCCTTGGCAGTAATTCCCCGATAATGAATCCGAAATTCTCTTTCTCCATCCGACAATGTATCACTTATCATAAAGTTTTTAACCGAAAATGCGTTCACACTCACATTAATTCGAAATATCAAAATGAAAAAAGTCATCAGTGAAAACCACCTCAAATTAAAACTCATTTTTCCGCAATTAAGTTCGACAGAGATTCATTTACACAAACCAATCGTCTTTCACAAAATTAAAAGCTGCATCTTTCAACCCTTAAACAGCTCATTTGTCCATTGCGTTCAATATTGTGCCTGTAAGTGAAATAATAAAAAGTAAACATTAATACATTATAAACGAGTATTTTCAATAATATAATGATTCAAATCATTTACAAAATATAATATTTATATTTAAATTAATATTATATTTAAAATATAATTTTAAATCTATCGAAAATATAATTGAAAATAATTATAGGTTCAGATGTGGTATGAATTTGATTCAAGGAAGTCTCAAATTATTCCGAATTTGACCTAAATGAATTAAAAATTATGATTAAAAAAATTATGACTTTCCTTCTAAAATCTTTCCTTGAAAAAAATAAACGTTTTTATTAGTATAAGGAAAATTGATAAGAAGCCATGGTATAAGGCTAATTTCAAATAAAATTACGTTTGAAATTTTAACTAGAAATTGATTTATAAAAAGTGTTGAATCGAAAAAAAAATTTTTTTTTGATTTTAAGACCCTAAGACTTATTTGCTTAGATTATAATTGAATTCAATTTAAATAAATAAACAATTAAAATGTTTTAATGTTGAAATTATGGTAAGTAATCGATAGGAATCTAAGAATATTTAAGAATTCAAGCGACAAAAAAGTTTGGCTTGATATATTATGATTTATACCCTCGACCCAAGCTATTGTTGCATTTTAAAGAGTTTTTTCATAGATAAAAAATCAGATTGAAGCACTTGTAAAAACTCACTTACCTATTTAAATTTGCTGTGGAAATCTGCTTTAATATGTTTCATAATTTTTTGCGATTGTCGCTGTTTTAATATTCGCACTATTTTTACAGGAAGTTCGAGAAAAAATATTCGTTCACAAAATTCGAGCGCCGCGTGCTTTTCTATTTGAAGGACCGTTGGTCGCGTCTCCAATCCGGACCAACGTTGAATTTCTACTGGCATAAGAGGCACTGTTATGCCGGTTATATGGGAGTAGGAACATTGCCTCTCTCTCACTACTACTTGCTTGAACTATTTACGAAAAGATTTGCACTTTTTTATCTTGCACACGTTTACCCCAAACTCATTTCTTCTCATTATCAACTCTCGGATTTCCAATCAATACATAATCAAAACTTACCAAATACATTTTTCTCTTACATTCGATTAATGCAATTGCTGTGACAATAATGTCGCATGATCAAAAAAGAAAATCCGGGTGGTCATTCAAGAAAATAGCAGATGATTCTTTGCGATATATAATTCAAATAATTATAGACTAAATATAATGTATATCACTTTGATCAATTACGTCTTAAAAAGCTTCTAATTATTCCATATTATATAGACTACTCGTACATAGTACTTATGTATAAATATTTTATTCAAATGATTAAAGCTATGATCACGATTAGAGAAAACAAGATAAAAACGAAAAGAATTATAAATTTACTAGCTGATCCCCGCGACTTCGCAACGTAACGTAAGTGTAGGTTATATTTTCTTTTTAGATTTGCTATTTGTAGTGGTATCTAAAAATTGTATTTTTCTTATTCCTTTTCCGAAAACAAAATCATATTTAAAAACACTATTTTGTCGACTTTAAAAAGAAACATTTAATAAACTGTTGCTAAGAATAAAAAAGTTGTATGTAATGATCAATTCATTTATAAAAAATATTTATAAATATCTAAAAAGAGTATGGTCTATTCCGTATACCTACGGTAGGTATACCTACCGCGAATCAAATAATCCGTAAATCAATCCTTTTGCTCTAGAAGAGCATTTTAAATTTCATTTATCATTACGACTTACCGTAAATTTAATATTTAAAACATCCCCCACCCCTTTTCAAATTGAAACTTTTTCTAGTTGATAGGAGCCACTAACTTTAGTTCATAAAAATGCCGGTAAGTATTTTCTTTTAGTTCGCCGAATTTCAGAGGGTACTCGCTTACTAATGTATTTCTTTGTGAATACGTATTTCGAATTTTCTGGTTAACAATATATGAAAACCAAAAAACTTAATGCTCACTTTTAAATTTAACTTAACCTTGTTCAGATATATCTACCAGAATTTAAATTTTTAAGCAAACCCAAGTTTTTGTTTCTAATAATAAACCAACTTTGTTTTATATTAAACGGTAAAATGTTTCGTCTATAACGGTACTTTGATTACGAAATTAAAATTTTCGATTGTTTGCAAATTGTTCTAAATATCGAAGAAAAGTTTGTATGGAAAATTTTATTATTTCAATTGATATTGAAAAAATTACTCCTTAATGGTTTTCAGCAGAATATATAATTATCTCTGGTCACAATCAATGGTTCATAAAAATAAATAGATTTTAACAAGTTTGATTGTTGAAAAACAAACGAAAATTAAAAACCGCCTATTTGGTATTTGGTATGAGTAGGTATTACATAATAAGCTTTCATACTAATTTAGTGAAATGACGCTATTCAAAATGTTTCCATTAAAATTATATTGAAAAAAACTTGTAAATTTATTTTATTTCTGAATATAAACACATATGAATTTTGTTTTATATTTAACGATAGTAATAATCGTCATTAACCAGCACTTTGATTATTAAATTTAAAATTTCGATTGTTGATTAACCCTTTATTATCTTACTAGCTGATCCCCGCGACTTCGTCTGCGTAACGTATTTTATTTTTCTTATTTCTTTTACGAACAATATAATCATACCTTAAAACACTTCACATCTCTTGAAAAAGACACATTTAATAAACTGTTGCAAAGAATAAAATAGTTCTATGCAATAATTAATTAATTTTCATTGAATCTACGGTAGGTATACCTACCGTGAACCAAATACTCAGTAAATTAATCAGCATCTATACATAAATAAAAAATATCGCAAATTTCAATAAATTCGGTCTTAATTATGACTAAAAAAAGTCGAAAGTTATCAAAATACTTGCTCCAAAATAACCCCATCTCCCTTTTTCGATTCCCGAATGAACCTTTTTCCAAAAACTATTACAGTATTGCACTGTACAACACAACCGCGAAATTGAAATTTGTACAATTGCACGAAACCCAGTTCTTCCATAATCATGTATAACCATTATGTATCTTTAAACTTATTATTGAAATATCTGAATTTCAACTATATAATTAAACCATATTGAGAGTCCAGAGTTCACCATACACGATTTGGCGTATGCCTTTTGCTCTGGAAGAGGATTTTTAATTTCTTTTATCATTATGATGATATGATTATTTATTATTTATCATTATGATAATTTCTGGCTGGAATTGCAAATTTTTTTTTGTGATCCCTTTCACGCACTTGCAAATAAAAGATATTGTGCCTCCCCCCAAGAAAAAAATCCTGAATCCACCCTTGTCTGTTAGGGTAGGAATTTTCAAAAAAAAATCTTATCACATGCCTACTTCCTATAAGGAATACACCGATTATTAAAATTTCATCAAATACACCATTTTATATATGCATGGTTTTAAAAACGTATTTACTTTAAACTTTACATTTTTTTCTTAATATTTCTTTACTGAGCAACCCTAAGGATCTATTTACAACAATTTCATAAAAAAAAAAAGTTTACTGTCAGATTATTATCTATAAAAACATTTATATTTCAAAAAGGCATTTTTTTGTATTTTAAATTAAAATACTGTACTTTTTATTAGTTCAACTAAAAATATTAATAAAGATAATTTTTAACTTTTAAATACCTTTCCAATGATATATAACTCGCCTAGCTAAAGTAAAATATTTTTTTCATCCCTCAGTTTTTACGTAGGGGATACATTCCCTTATTATTTTTAAGGAATAATAAGTAGCCTAATGTATGTGGGTAATTGTGTTGTATCTTAATATAAAGTTTCATTAAATTCGGTTGTTTCGTTCTTTAGTTAAATCACCAGCACACGCGATGTAAGAAAGTTTTTTGGTAATTTTTTCACACATTATTGGAGTTTTAGTACGGATCCCTAATTTTTTTGAAAATTTAATATAGCCTATGTTCACCGGAAATAGTGTAGCTTCCTAACAGTGAAAGAATTTTTCAAATCGGTCAAGTAGTTTCGAAGCCTATTCAAAGCAAACAAACAATCAAATCTTTCCTCTTTATAATAATAGATAGATACAAACTTAGTCACTCCTTTTCCCTTTTTAAAGGTAAAAATTTTCAAAAAAAAAACATTTTTTCGTTAATATTTTAGCATTGAGCAATCTCAGGTCTATTTAAAACAATTTAGTAATAAAAAAAGACGACTGTAGGACTTAAACCCATGGCTCTGTAATAATATGAATGAGAATCAGATATGTAAGCAAATGAGTTATAACATAATTATTTTGTTTTGTTTGTTTGCATATAAAAATGTTTATACTTCAAAGAAACGATTTTTTGTATTTTAAATTGAATTTACTGTGCTAGTTATTAGTTCAATTAAAAAGATTAATACAAATTATTTTCTAATTTTTAAATATCTTTCCTACGATATCCCTCAGTTTTTACGTAGGTGATACCTTCCCTCATTATTTTTAAGAAATGATATGTAGCTTAATGTGTGTGGATAATTGTATTGTATCTTAATACCAAATTTCATTAAATTCGGTTTTTTCGTTCTTTAGTTAAAAAAAGATTCACAGACAGACAAACTAACAAAATTTAAACCACTATTATAAAATTGAAAAAAAATCGAATTTAAACAATTTTAATTTAATAAGAATCGAAACAGATATCCTTTTAGGTTTAACCATTATTTTCTTTCACGTATTTAAGGGTTGAAAAAAATTTTGAATCTCGAAAAATGGACAAAACAATTTACAGCCAATATTTTTTTTACTAGGTAGTTCTTATTTATGAAGTTCTAAATATACTTTTGTGTGGTGAAAATTGATTCATTTTTTCCATATATTGATTTTTTTTTTAAATTTTTCCTCAGTATGGAAAAAATCAAGAACTTACAATTTTGGTGCAATAACAAAAAACACGACTTTACGACTCTTGTTTTATTTTATTTTTTATTTAACTATACAGTCGCTGGCCATATTAATAGACGCATTATAGATTTTGTACAAAATATGAAGGTAAGTAAAAGCTATAACATTTTGAGTTTAAATTTGTGATTGGATTTAACTTTGCTATAAAATTTTAATTTATTCCACTTATTAACAATTAATGTGACAAAAACAAAATTATACTTACTGAAAAATATATTTTACTATCATTTTAAATATCTTGTTAATTATGGAGAACTTAATTGTTTAATATCTAATTAAAAGCCCTTTTACTGCTATCAAAGCTTCAATCATTCACAGCGTGCTGTATATGTAGGACAGTAATGTCCACTGCATTTGTAGATGGTAATTCAATTTATGATATTTTTTAGGGCTATTTTTCTGTTTTTCTGATGTGATCACCTATGTAATCACTTTTCTCCTCATCAAATCCCACACATTTTCAATGAGGTTCAAATCAGGCTATTATCCTAGTACCCTATATTTCAAGTTTCTTCTAAGAAAAACTAAATGTTTGAATATTAAAAACTTGCAAGCCACAAAAAAAATTTTTGATAGTTGTCCAGAATTTAGATGGTTCCTTAAATATTAAAACTATCTACAACTACTACTCAGGGTCTTAACTGCAAAAAAGAACAACTCCGGTAAGAAATAAAAACCTTAGTTTAGTTTCTAAATTTATATTTGGTGCATTATTTATTCATCTCTTTGTATCAGGACATCAGGACAGACTAATAATTTGGGTACAGGGAGATACAATTAATACGGGATTTTCTCACTTTGTGACCAACTACCCTTCCAGGGTCAACGCGTCTTACCGGACTTGCTATCTATTACTTTTTATAATACAAATATTTTTGTGGGTGTTTCATATTTTTTCTATTTAACATTTCATAACTGTTCAAATGACAACCGTTGAATAAAAAAATCTATAAAGTTAAGAATTTTATGTAAACTATCACTTAAACGTTTGTATAAATTTTAATTTCACTTTGAATTCATAACTATTAATATATACTGCTAAATAGATATTTTTCTTGGAAGAGATGAAATTGCAATATTTGTGTATTAGTTAAAAACTTTATGGAGTCCTTACTTATAGATAAAGCAATCAAAAATGTTAGAAAACCATAATAAAAGAGCTGTTTATGATTATTGATATAAAGTTGGTTCTCAAACAAGTCGTGAAGTGTAATAATATTGTGTTATAAGAGATTTAGAGCTCTTCTCAGCTCCATTTTTTGTTTTTTATTTTTACGGGTGCATTGCTGACTTGCATTTTCCAACGGTGAAAATCGACCACTAACATTGTCAATACTCTGTAATAAACTTTTAAAATGTGTCATCCAACCAACTTAAAATTGAGTCTGTTAGCGACTTGCGTTTATTTATTACTTTCAATGATACTCCGACGATCTTGGCGTTAACTGAATTTGATGTACGATGGTCAATAACATTTACTATCGAAATAAACTATAAACTCAAAGCTCAAATATTTTAAGATGCCTCAAAGAAGTTCTTAGAAATATTTAAACTTAAAATGTATACAGCCGACAATCGAAATGCAACTCTTTGAAAATTGAATTATGACGTGTTTATTACAAATCATTCGCACGTTTTAACGCCTCCTGATAAATGCTTTCCAGACTCTTTAATATCTCATTAAAGTGTGTATTTAAATAAATACGTTATGTCTTGATTATTTAAAGTAAATTTTCAAAATTTATTTTATGAATTTCTTTTATAATTAAAATACAATAATACGACATACGGAAAATATATCAAGCTTTCAATTAATATATCACACAATTACCCATAAATCAGATAATTTAAACTAATTTTTAATCAATGTAGTTTTACTCAAGTTAAAAGCAGTCTTTTAATCTAAATGAAATCTAATTGAGCAGAACAATTCCAACAAGTAATACCATGTCATTCATTGTATTTGTATCCACCAATATTCACTCGACTGTAGAAGATTAAAATTTTTTCAACGAATATCACAATTGAGAGATATATATTCTTATTTGAAAGAAGTGTGTGTGGGTATTAGAGTCCAATTTAAAGATTCAAAGTGACTATTTTTTAAAATCAGAAAAAGAAAGCTTACTCATGTTCCATATTTGGGCCGAAAAACCACCCGAGAGATTTGTTTATAGTATTATATTGTTAAAATGCATTACAACATATGTAATCGAGTTATGTTGACTTGTAAACCTGTACCGTAATTCATTACGATAAAGGGTTACAATTAAATTTGGAATGCATCATAATATATAGATTTGTATGAGTTGGTTCGATACGTTTTTGAATAGACAGGTATTTATTTATTAGCAATGAAAATTTTCAATTTATTACACTAAGAATAGATACTGCTATTGAAGTGGAATGCCTTATGCAAGTAAATATAGAAGAATCGTAATGTTTTATATTATATTCGTCCAAGTTTTATGATCATATTGTAATACTTGTAAAAATCAATAACGGTCCCATAATATAATAAAAATAGGTAATTGAAAACAATTTTTTTTGAAACGGTCATAACCTTCTCAATTATTTAAATACTTAATTAATTCCGTTTTTGTGAAATTTTTATTTTTTATAGTTACTTACCGTTGCCTTATAACTACTAACGTTTTTAAGCAACTCTATGATTAATAAATATCCGTAAATTGAGAAATATCGAAAATTTGCTCAGTACGAGATTTGAAACCAACATCTACCAATTTTGAAGCAGCCACCTTGACCACTCGGCCATCAGTAGAGGCTCATTATATTATTTATTTATCACGTTTTTCAAATGTTTCAGCTGTATAATATTTTCTCAATTTCTATTCAAAATAAACGAAAATAAAAAATACCTCATTAAAGCACACAAACATACGGAATGAGTAAAAACTCGATGCACATAACATATATTTCAAAATCGCATTTTTAAGGTGAAAATCAACCAACACAAAGGCAATACCCTGTTAAAAAAAGCATTTAAATTGTTCAAAAACCCTTTAGAAGGCAATAGAAACCGTTTAAAACTTTTAAAAGCATTTTGAATGAAATGATTTCAAAACGCCTCAAAATGTCTTTTTTTAACAGGGTAGTTTCTTAAATTTTTGTTGTCCCTGTTTATTGTAGAACTGAAATAGAGGAAGACATTTATACCATTTTGATCCATTAACTGTAAGTTTAGTAGATAATATTCATAAACTCATTGATAAAACAAAAAATGCTAGAGATCAAAGTTTTAAATTTTCGCATAACGAAGTAGAAAATTTTGATTTAAAATAAGAAATTCATTATAAAAACTTGAAATTTTGGCCAAGAAGAGTATAAGATTCTTCCCATCCCATGAGGGTTGCTTATTTTTCGATTCTATAAATAAATAATGTTTGGAAAACAAAACTTGCGAATTTTCAAATTTAAGCCTGATTCAACTTAAGCAATAACACCGCACACGGTTATGTAGATTCAAATTTTATTTTCATGTCTCGATTAAATATAGTATGTTAGAAATTACTTTCTTTATTTTTTTCTATAATGATTTATTTTATATACCCTATTGTGCGTGGAACAATAAATTGTATCTATGTAAAATGCAAATTCAATACTTTGCAGGCTTACAGGAACATTCAATTTTAAAATAGCTAGGTTGACCATTCGCCGTAAACTAATAAGCAACCTCGCTAAGGAGTATTTAGGGCGTTGGCCTAATTCAAAGAATGTAAATGCCTAGTTCAATAATTAATCAAAAATAATATTTACAAGCATTTTCTTACAGATCTTGTAACTATGTCGAAAACACGTGTAAATCGTAATATATGATACAATATTTGTTTTCTGCATTTTTTTTGTGATTTTGATTTCCATGTTACGTCTTATTTGACTTAATTGCAAAATTTTTAACGAACATATTTCGCCAGTTTAATGAGTGAGAAATGAATACACTTTAATAATTTCCAATTTTATAATTCATAAGTCTATGGCTAACTCGGCTAATTTAATACATTTTATCATTATAGAGTTCAACAAAATTATCAAGGTCAAGAGGATTTGAATGGATTATAAATTTATCTTTTTCTTTAAAGAATCTTTAACTGATTATTACAAATTGTATTTTTGATATTTAATATTCGTATTTTATTTGACAAAATGTTGTTTTACTACCAGCCATAATAAATTAAACATACAACAAAATAAAAAAATAAATATTTTAAGAACTACCCGATTTGTATTTTTATATATATATTTTTAGTTTAATGAAAAGACAAAAAATAAATGTATCGAATGATATATAATCATTATTTCATTTTTGTTTTATATTAGATGGAAATAAAACAATCGACGAGCCAACAAAATAAAATAATAGACTTAAATTAATAGTACAATAAAAAACAATCAAATGTGGCGCTTATTTCAAATTGAAAGTAGTTCCATCGCTAGGTTTCAGAGAGCAGCACCTGCCGAACGAAAGAGTGGTTGAAGATCATGTTGTCAAATTTAGCAATTAAAATGGCTGCAAAGTTGAATTTTTATTAGTTTTGAAATTTATTAAGCGTTTTAATTAAAGTTATATCTAATTTTTAATTGTGTTTGCATAGATTGGGACAAAATTTAAAACGTCTACATTGTGGTTTATTTTGTGTTTTGTTAAAGTGAATATTGAAAAGTGTTTGTTTATAGATAAAAAAATCCAAGCTCAAATGCACCGCAGTTGATAATATCAAAGAATAACGTAGTGATAATGTTAGGAGCGGTTCGTCAGTTGACTGAGATGGGAACAGCTACAAATGTTGCAACATCATTTGGTTATTGGCATCCCGGAGAAAGTCAGCGAGCAGAACCCGTATTAGATATTCCAACCCATTTAAATTATGCCAATGCTTTGCAGGACGTAACTAAGTTGAAATCTGTGCGTCGACCAGTATTTCTAATGAACGACAAACAGACTCACGATCTCTTTGGGATCGCATGCGATAAAAATTGCGCCTGTGATGGAAATGATTCATCCAAGCATTTTATGACACCTCTGGGTCCACTGCAGTTGACGGCCGAGGAATGCAATGAGATTATGTTAAAGCGAGCAGCCGCTGCTGCTACTCAATCTACTAACCTACAAATTGTTCAAAACATACAAGTTTCACCTCCGGAGGATCCACCCGATATTAAGGATATAAAGCCATTGAAAAACGTGACTCCGCCGAAGGACCGACCTTATCCATGTCATGAATGTGGCAAATCATTTTTACTGAAACATCATCTAACTACGCATCTCCGTGTGCATACAGGAGAACGGCCACATGCTTGCCCTCACTGTGGTAAAGCTTTCGCTCACAAACATTGTCTCAACACTCATCTTCTCCTCCACAGTAGCGAAAGACCATACCAGTGTCTTGAATGTAAAAAGAGTTTTACTTTAAAGCACCATCTTTTGACACATTCACGTGTGCATAGTAGAGATAGACCATTTGTCTGTTCAGAATGTGGTAGGACGTTCCCCTTAAAACGTCATCTTGTTACACATACAAAGTTTCATGCTGGTGAAAGACCTTTCGTATGTACTGTGTGTGGAGAATCATTTGCTCTTAAGGATCATCTGGTAATGCATTCACGGTTTCATGGATCTCTAACACCGTTTGTCTGTCCTGACTGTGGAGCAGCTTTCCAACGTAAATTTGAACTTGTTAATCACGCTCGATTGCATGGAAAAGTTCCGCACTCTTGTCCTGTTTGTAACAAAGAGTTTTTACAAAAAAGGACCTTGGTTGTTCATATGAGGTTAGTATAGTAAGGATTTAAAAGATAATAACTTGTTTAATTACATCCTTTTTTAGGTTACATAATGGAGATCAGCCATATGTTTGTTTACAATGCGGGGAAGCATTCCGAACTAAATCTGATTTGACTCAACATGCCAAGACTCACACACCTGGTAAGCCGTTAGTGTGTGGGGAATGTGGCAGCAGTTTCAACAGTCGTGAAGCGCTAGCTCTTCACGTTCGCTTACATTCGGGGGACAAAGCATTTGTTACTGATCTGTGTATGCTAACTGCTTCTCTACAAAACACACAACATTTTCAAACGCAGCATCTAAATCAGACAAATATTCTCAATAACACTCAAAACAATTCACATCATAATCACACAACAGTGAAACCCAAACCTCATATTTGTATCCATTGTGGAAAAGCATTTGCAGCCAAACACGGTCTACTGCAACATAATAAACGCCATCCAGACGGAAGTTGTACTTTACGTACACATGTATGTGAAACGTGCAACAAAGCCTTTTTCCAGAAAAATCACTTGCTCTTACATCAGAGACAACATTTAGAAAATACAAGAAATTCGTCAGCCTCGTCTTCGGTTATCATAGCACAGCAATCGCAACAGAGAATACAGCAAGTACCACAACAGCAACCTCAACAACAAGTGCAGCAACAGACTGTGCAAGTCCAAGCCACATCAAGTAGTTAGTTTTAAAAGCTCATTGTCAGGTGTATGCTACGTTCTTCTTGAAACTACTTTCAATAGTTATGATACATACAAAAAATTTAACATAACAAACCAACCAAATAGAGCCATTAGTGAATTGTAGCACTTTACAAGTTTTCTAAGACAATCTTAACATAATTTGCTCTAATAAAAATCGCTTCTATTAAATTTCTTATTAAACTAATGTGAATGTACAGAGTATAAAAAACTGTGTTGCGATGCATAAATTACAATTAAATAAGTGAATTTTATACGTGTAAAATGAACAAAACTGAAATAATAGATAATGTTTCCTTTCTTTAAGAAATAATGTTAAATAAGATAATTATCATTCGAAGCGTTGATTTAATTTCAATTTCGTGTGATAAGAAAATGTTAAGGATCATTATTGTACTATACTACGAAAATAAGTGTAGCTAATCGTATAATATTAATGTTAGCAATTTTCAATATCTTAATAGTCGTAACCGTTAAACAATAATGTAGAATTTTTACAATCTCAATCATAATCGGAGGAAATATTCAATTTTGTTCAAAATATACAAAGAAACAGTGCATATTTTATAGAAGTTAAATACTGCGTGTGAAAAAAAAAACTATACAAGTTATAACTTCTAGGAATCATTCCATTTATTATATCAATCAGAAAATTAGAAAATAAGAGGTTTGTTTAAAAAATACGTTCAATGTTACGATTTTAATGCTTCAATGCAATTTTGGTGAAAATTTTATTAAATGCTATTTATGGAACTTTACCACATAACTAATTTGGATTTTTTTTTCATTTATGTAATTTTCCAAAAAATATACAATGTATACGCTGGGCAAAATTTATATTTTATGAAAAGTCTCCATAAGACCGGTATTATAAGTCACATAGTAGTGTCTTTTTAAGACATATAAACCTTTATTTAAAATGCAACAAAAACTTGTCAAAATGGGTTTGTTTATTGGAAACGTTTTTTCTCGTTGTTAGTATTTAAAAATTATTTCGGATATAATTAGTGTTCACAAAGAATAAAGCCGTGGTTGTGTCCCTAGAGTAAAGACGCAACCTTATGATTTGTGTCAGACTGAAGGTCAAAGTTTGAACGAACATAGGTTTCTTAATTTTACTAGCTTTATTAAAAAAAAAGAATTAAATATAACCAATGATAAAAATATTAAAAACTCAGGGTCAAGAGAAGCCGTATCATCCATAGCTGATGTAAAACATTGATCTGGTTGACCATTCAGGAATCAAAAAACGAAGAATTTTCAAACTTGCATTAAAAAAAGTCGAATAGAGTATACGTTTTATGACCGTAAAAAGAGCAACAGCCGCCATTTGATATTCTAACTAGACAATTCACACGTGTTAGTACAATTTTCATCTTTGGATAAACCTTCGGCTTATTTTTCGTCAAGCTTTGGTCCGATCCTATTTACGACTACAACTGGTCATCCAATTTAGTACCATAGGCTTTTTATATCATTTACGGATTGATTCTTACACGTGTGTTTTTAAATTGTAATAAACTTGTAACTAATATTCACTCCCTACCACTTCCATTTGAACTTAATGATCAATGAGTTAAAAAAATTGTCCCACTTTTCAAAAAGACTTGTTAGTAGCTACTAATGAAAAAAAAAATTTGAGATTGCAAAAATTTATTTTCGGTAAAATTATTGCGTTCTTCATAAATCAGTTGTTTTGTAAAGTATTTGAGTTTTAGCACCGTTCTGCTAAAATCACTATCATTTGGCTTCCTTTATATTAAATTTCTTAAAAAAACCATTGTTAACAAAGTCAATAATTCCGAACACTTAATAAGCAGACTTATTTTGTCACATCTATTTTTTATTGTATTTTTGTAACAAAAAGTTTTATATCTCTTAAAAAATCAATTATATTTTCTAATTGATTTTGACTATACAATTTTTCCTTGAGTGTATATATTATATAAAATTTTATATTCTAGACGTTATCTAGTAAATTGCTCGGTATTATTATACTTGTGGTGTAAAATTTGTGTATTTTGGATCAATCTTGGTAAATGATGATTATAGATTAATTGCCCAAACAAATTGATAATACTAGGCAATAATAGTTATATATTAGCATACAAAAATTAAGATTAAAATATTATATTGTAAACCTATGTGTAAATAGTATGGCTTCATTTTTTTCGTTGCATGATAATGAATTTTAAGATAAAAAATGTTAAATTATCTTTAGTTTTATTGAATAAGAACAGAATTACACTAGTTTAAGTTTTAAATTTATGAATCATTTCATTATGAATTTTAGTTTTATTAATGACAATTTAGATTTCGATATGTGCAAATTAGTTAATAATTTCAAAGTATTGAAGTAATTACAATGGTTAAGTTATTTTTTACAAATGTATTTGTACGTTAATGGTAAAGTCGCTTATTTTAAATGAAAAGAAAATTATGTGCAACGCCATTTATATCAATTGAATTTTATTTAAGTAAGCAATAATGTGCTTGAATAATAAAAAATAGAAGCCTGCATTTGGGATTTTCTTTAACTAAAACCAAAAAGTTTTGGTTATTAACGCGAACAAATATTTTTAATTTTGTTTTATTTGTCGTTAAATTTAGGATAAATGTAGAAATTATAATAATATTATAATGTACACAAGTTGATTTCGTTGATTAAAGAATTTTGCGTAAAATACTTATTCTTTATTTTTTAAAAATATGCGAACAAAAGTTATGTATATAAATTGTAAGTGTTTCGGTGCTAAATATTTTAATTTCGAATTTACAAATAAACGACTAGTTACTTAATTAAATATATAATTGGACGTTACTTATATGATAACTAGCATATCGTTTACGTGACAAACTAATATGTTGACAATATTTTTGGACAGTATTCTGTAATTGGTAATTTATAGTAATTTTGTATGTAAAAAAAATAATATATCAAAATTATAACGCTTCTAGTTTTAAAAACTGAAAATTACAAACTAGTCAACATAAAGTTTTTCTGTAATGAATTTTCAAAAGTATCTCTAGTAGTGAAGACGTCATGTAATTATATATGCTGTATATTTTTTCATCTCTGTTAAATACCAAAAGGAATCTGAAATGGACATGACAATTACAAATTTCCGAGAGCTATGTTAGGTCCTATTGTCATTAGAAAATGGAAAAAGATATTGCAGTATTTTTCCCGTTCTAATTGTCAACCAAAAGAAAAAAAAAATCTTTAGAAGTTATTTTTATTATGGTAACCTAAAACGATTATATACATAATGGGAGTTCTTTTCCAATTGATTCTCATAATGGTATATTATATATATCCGCTCAAAAGTGGAACAATAAGCTGTATACTAATGCATTTTATTTTATTTTTTTTGGTGAAATTGTTCCTCATTTCATTATTTGTAAGACGGAAATTCTGTAAAACTTAAAATCAGATATATTTCTTGTTTCAAATCAAATTTCTAGGAAATTATGAATAAATACTAAACAAAAGAATATTTCAGTTAAATTAAAAGCTTTGCAAGCTTTTTATTTATTCTTATGAATCATTGTTAATGATGTAATGTTTCACAAACGTAATTAATACATGTTGTATTCTTCTTATTGAATATTGCCAAAGATAGAGGTGTAGTTTTGAAAAAAGGTGATAAGGTGCAAAGAATAATATTACTAAACGTTCAAAACACAAATGCAAATTTCGGTGTAGTAATTTCGGTTTATTTTGAATAGTTCGGTATAGTTATATTTGATCATAGTTGGAAAGAAGCGGTTTTGATTCCTGGAGTCCGGTTATCCAAACAGGATTTGAATAAACTGTATTCCCTGTTTTAAAACGCAAAAAGGTGAAGGAAACATCAGACCTAGCAAAATCTGTTGAGCCCGCGAGGATAATTGCTGAAAAGAAGAATGATTCCTATACACCAGATAATTGTGTTTAAATTGGTAAACTTCATGTGAGCAATAGTTAATTACAATATTAAATTTCACTTTATCTATAATATTAAATTGCTGGTTTTTCAAAATACTTCTTTAACGCAATGTCTTGCCGAGAAAAAATTATAATCCAAGTGCAGATATTTAGAAAAATTGACTAAAACAAAAGCTAGAAAATATCGATATTTGTCATTGAAATGAATACGTTAAAAATGTATCATGTTTTTCAAAGCTTTCTTTTTTCTTTGAAGCCTCCTATTTTTGGGGGACAATGACAATTTATATTTTGGAAAGCATTTTGTTCGCGTAAAACAGTTAATAAATAAATCAAGTACTTAAATGAAAATGAAAAAGTCAATATACTTTCCAACAGTTAATTCCAGAATTACCGATACTTAAGAAGGAGCTATTTTTTAAGGGGAAAAGTTTATAATCATTTTATTAAAAAAAATAATTTTTCGATAAAAGCTGCGAAATTATAGACGAGTTATAGACCGCTGAAGACGATCCCATCATAATTTATTTTGTTTGAACAAGACCCTACAAGTTGTATTAAGCTTTAGTGGATAATTGCATTAAATAATAATATAATTTTATTTTTATTTGGAAAATCATTAGTGGGTAGAGCATCCTATTGTTCCCATATTATTTACCTATCTTATTAAGTATTTTTAATTTTCGGCATAAAATAATCGAAAATGAAAATGCATTGTAAATTTTGATTATTTGTTTCAAAATAAGAGTAAAAGCATATATAATATAAGTTGAGCAAATTTTGTTTTCCGGGTTTGTTTTTAAAAATTGCAACAATTTGAATTTGGTTCGATTATTGATGAGTGGCGCGCTCAGGTTGGTAACAGTTGTGTGTAATGCGCTTGCGATTTGATCACAGCTGTCTGAGATTTTTGTTTCTTCGATGCACAACAAAATACTGTTGACTGTCGAACTGGACGTGTGTCAAAGCGACAGTGGAGTTCGGAGAACGAGCATAATTGTTGTTTTCATAACATTTTCATCGTGTTTTATCAAACTTTATTATTGATACATCGTTGATTCCGAAGCCGCAATTCCAATACGAAACCAATTATTCGAATGTGTTTTCAGGTAAGATTTATAATATTTCATTGTTTACTAACATTACATGTATGAGTCGATTCTTTGTTCTAATTCTAATATTTTCTTGGTCAATTTTTATTTGAAAATAAAAAAATAAATTATTTATTAATTAAAATTACATGTTTATCCAATTAAAACTAAAGAAATCAATATAGAGAGTTGTGTGTGATGCACTTCCGTATTGAGGGATTATAGTGATGTTTTTTTTTTCGAATTGAAATTCATGATGATAGTGTTGAAAAATTATTGGAACAGTGATGATTTTGAAAAGAAAACAAAACGAAAATTCGTGTAAGTGTGTGTAATTTGCGTGGCATATGCCGTTTGTAGTTATAATCTTTATTGTTCTACAATATTTTGACGCGTATCTTTTGTTATGGTAGTCAGCTGTTATGTACAGAGTGTTTGAAAACAGTAAACGACTTACGTCGCACATTGCTTTTCTTTTCTCTCCGAAAAAAAGAGATTAGTTTATTTCACTCGGATTATAGTTAAAAATTAGTGCACTTGAGAAGGATGTATGCGTTTTAGAGTTTAGAACAACTAAACAAAGATACCTGTTGTGTTGTAAGAGGCGATTTTTATGTAAAAGCTGATAATGAAAGGTTTCATTATATCTTTGGTAGTGGGACGTGTAATTGATGCAGATTGTTGACCCCATCATCTCTTGGGAACTCTTCTCAGCTTCTTTTGTTGCGATGCCCTGAGAATTGGTTTCGCTTAGCCTCATTAAAGATAATTTTTGCTATTAAATTTCATTTTTTTTTTGTATAACTAAGCGCTAATTTGTTTGGAAAGATTTTCCTTTCTCCGGACTACGTGACTTCCGTCACACATGAACCCCTATTTCATCCCTTAATGATTGTGGTTTCGATTTTAATACGTAATTGGTTTTTCAGTGCGAACTTTCGCACAACAAAGAACCATATGGTATCAAACAAAGTATCTCGAGCCTTTACAAACAACTTAATCAAGATTAATATTTAAAAAGAAAATGCGCATTTAATCTTACGACACTTATTTTTAAAATCAAAGTGGCAACCAGTTAATCTAAATGATAATAGAAGCACTATTCCCATTTAGAGATTATTCGTTGAAAATTTAGTGATCACTTTCTATTTTTAAGGAGTAATGTTTCCCGGTTTATTTCAACATTATGCAAAGTCCGCAATATTGCAAAAATCTTTTGGCAACAATACACGTACATTGTTGGCATTTTTTTTTCAATAATAGTTTATTTTTTGTTTTTAATTATTTAAATTTCGTTGGCAAAAGTGATTTATAATTTTAGTAATAATTTTTTTCTTCTTTTGTTGATTTGGATGGAGGCCAAAAGCGCGTTCCCTTGCTTGATATGAATTTAAAAATTAAATTTAGAATTGTTGGCTCCCATGTCAATCAAGTACAGTGATAATTAAGTTTGTTTATATTTTCTACTTTAATGAGGATCGATTTTCACATACTTTTTGCATTTGTATTTATTTTCTGCTTTCCTTTCTCATTTTCTCGGAAATTGAGTTAAATTCGATACTGTAGAAAATATTTACTTCAAAGCGTCGTTTAAAGTTTCCTTAAAGGAACAACGACGATGTTTTGTAAATATAAATTTAAAAATAAATAAAGATTCTTAAGTATTTAATCCTTGAATGAATGAATATATTCGATAATTTTTAGTACTGATTCATTCTTTTTAATATCTTTTCGAATGTTTTTTTTCTGTCTAGTAAATGATAAATATACTTACGCTAATTAGTTAAAAACGTACGTCATGTTTTGCTGAAATTTTTAAATTCTCTAAGATTTTATTAATATCTTTATTATTGCAGTTGGAAAATGTAAATTTTTCTAAACCTGATTTAAGAAATTACTCAACTTATTAAGTACTAATAAGTAATTGTTAAATATTCACAGCCAATTCAATTGGTCAATTGGCAATAATCATTGACAAAAATTGAAATGACAGTTGAAACAAATGACAACAATCAGTTAGTTCAGATTTGAGACAATGATTATTATAATTGGTTTTCATTCAAACGTTTTTTTTTCACTCACATGCATGTCTTTAAATATATTCTTTGCTCTCTTTCTTTGTCGACATTTATACCATACTAGCTGATCCCCGCGACTTCGTCTGCGTAACGGAAATAGATAGAAAACGTGCAAGGAAATTCGAATATCATTTCAACAACAATAATTGATTTTTCTAAATACCGAAGGAAAGTTGGTTTGAAAGATTTTATTTTTTGATTGTTAATGAAATATATGACAAAAAATTGGTCCCTTAATGTTAAATAATTGCTCCAGGTCACAATCATTGGTTTATAAAAATTAAATTTTAAAAAAGTTTGATTGTTGAAAAACAAACAAAAATTAAAAACTGCCTCTTTGGTATTTACTATAAGTACCTACCTCCTAAACTTTCTTACTAATTAAGTAAAATGACGTTATTTAAAATGTTGTTATTAAAATGACATAACAAAAACCGACATTTATTATTAGTTCCTTATTTATTTATTTTTAACACTTATTAAATTCAAAATTTCGATTGTTGATTAACTCTAAATTTTCTCATACAAACTTAGTGACCCCTTTTACTCTTTTTGGGTAGAAATTTTCAAAAAAAAGCCATTACGCTATTAACATCAACTATGTGTTTGTATATAAAAAGGTTTATGTTTCAAAGAGCCAATTTTTTAAAATTTAAATTGAATTTACTGTGCTTTTTGTCAGTTCAACTAAAAATATTTTTACAGATTATTTTTTTACTTTAAATTACCTTTCCAATGATATACAACTCACCTATTTAAAGTAAAAATTTCTGTTTTCATCCCTTAGGAATACCTTCCCTTATTATTTTTTTGAAATAATAAGTAGCCTATAGTCTGTGGGAAATTGTGTTGTATCTTAGTACCAAATTTTATTAAATTCGGTTGTTTTCTTTAGTTAAATCGGGACACACAGACAGACAGACAGACAAAAATTTTAAAAATGTTAAATTTGGAATAAGGGCCTCTTGAAACAAATATTTACCCTAAAATTGGGTTCAAAATCGAAATGTACAGACAGACGTAAGAATTTTATATAATAGTATAGATATGCTTGCCTATTATCATATTGATACACAACTATTGAATCTGTCTTTCATTTTTTTACAAACTTCAAACCATTACGAGTGAAAATACATTCAAAATTGATGATATTTATGGTATTTCAGATGTCATTATTTATCATAAGTAAAAAAAGATTAGTAAGCTTCACAGAAAGAATAATAATCATTTTTGTCTGATAAATTGAATATTTTTAATTACTTTTTTAAAAAATATATCATTAAATTATTTTTGTTCTTATTGAATTTATTTTAACCCATTGTAAGAGTTATGAATTAGAAAATGACTTTAAATTTTCACCTTTTTAAGTTGTTTCGAACGCTAGACATTGGAATAGATACTATGAAGCATAAATACAATAGAGAATGACAGTGTGAGATTTGCTTTTGCTATCACTATTAAAAAAAGGATAATGTTGTCACTATTCGGTACTCTTTTCCAAATTTTAGATTTTTCAGTGGAAAATTCAGACTTCATACTACCTAACGAAAATCGACAAGAACTTTCAAGGACGGTCTATATGGTGATTCTTCTTTTTGTAACTAGAACAAAGTATGTTAATTATTTAACTGCTAAGTTTTCACAAATTACTGATTTCATTTTAGTTGTTAACAAAAACGCCAATTATTCGTCCTCCTTATTATCTTATGTTCTTATGGTTAAAAATGATAATACTATAGGGATTGTTCTTGAAATGGACTTAACTCACTTTCAAAATAAACGGCTCATACAATGGTCAAATATATTAATCTTTAGATAATTTCCATTAAAATTGGATAATTTCCATTAAAAGCCTTAAAGCCCGAATTACTCATGAAACATAATTACTATGTCGAATTATTAGTTTTTTTTTTTTATTCTCGAGTTCTACCATTTTATACTTTTGTTGTTAATTATATATGCTTCAAATAAGTATCTATTGATTTTTTATTATTTGTTTGTCGGAAATGCTATGAAATTGGCATTGAGATAAGACATCGGAAATATAATTTAATGAGCTTGCTTATCAAACATTGTTCCTTTATTATTGCATTTGTTGAGTAATATGTAACATCCAATTAAAGTACGTAAAAATATGTATTTAAAAATTCAAATAATTTTAAAAAACTATCCTTGGCAATACTCATAAAAATAAATGTCTTTAATGGTAAGTTGTAACTATATTGAAATGTTACGGGAATGATGATAAATTTATGAAATTTGTCACATTTTATTAATGTTTTGTGTAAGATAAATTTTCCATTGTTCCTACGTTTCTACTCAATTATAAGTTTACTTTTGGCATTGTAAATGATTTGTCTTAATTGTATTATCTTGTCACATTCATAAAACTTTATTTTCGATCATAAATTTTATATTAATTTGTCGGGTTCATTGTATTGTGTTAATACAATTCCGTCTAGTCTTACCTTGTTCCGACTATTGACACATAGTTGTCGTGAATATTAAATTTACCAACTATGAAGTTCATAAATTTCCTTGTTGTTAGAACAAAGTCGCTTTTGGCTTTCTTTTATATAATTTAGGAACTTCCAAGCCCATTTATACGACCTCGAACTTATCTAATATTGGTAGCTGATGTGTTAAAAATTGTTATGTAGCCAACTTGTATCCGCAATGGAAAACAGTAATGATAAGGCGTAATAACTGTTAATAACGTGTACCTATATAATTTCATTCTAAAACAAATGTTTGCGTGAGATAATGCGTATATTTCCAATTTTGGTAGTTTGCTAAGGCCAAGGTCACTGAAGAAAATGGGGTAAATACACGTGAATTTTTAATATTCGATGCGTTTCCATATTGTCGATGTATCGAATATTGAAAATTAAATTGAGAGATATGTTGATCTCGCCCATAAAAAGAAAAAACCTTTTGCATCAATTTTCCAATTTGGAAAGGCTTTATTGCTTTATTTTTCTATGAATTCCCAAACGAATGAGCAAATAAACGCGGTTTTCATATATTGGCTTGGAGAAAAAGGACTATGTTAAAAAGCAATACAAAATTTTTCCGAATGGTTCTTTTTTCATAATAGTTTGCATACTTATGAATTATTAATTTTTCCTGAAAGAAATTTCCTTTGTGAAAAGTTTTCTTTGTCTCGTCCTTTGTGTTTAAGTGTCATGATGAGTTCTTGTTGTTGAAATTGAGGCTTTTTTTGTTACTTTAATTGTAATTCCGAAAACAGATTAGGAATATGAGAAGTAATGACTGAGTTTTTTTTTTGGTATAAAATTACAAGTTGTCATTAATATATGGCTCCATGGAGTGAATCTGTAACCTTGGCTAGTTTAGTCACGCGCGACGTGTGGGGTTTCATCGTTTAAGAAAAGAATATTTTAAGAAAGAAAGAAACGATGACGGTGAATTGAGAGAATCAAATCCATTGTGTAAAAGTTTTGTACAATTTTCATATATTCATTTTACATGAAAATAATCACCCCCAGACGGCGACTAGACGCCGAAGGCCGAGACAGGAGTGCGATGAGGACGTAGCCCGGGACAGTACAACTTGTTGAGGGATGGAATTGATAGTGGGCGAATAAACTTTCACTGTATATAAATTGTAACGTTGGCTACGGGGCAGATGGTTTCATCTTTGTAAAAAGCTGTCTGCTGTGCTGCTGAGAACTATGCGGGTGAATAACGGGGGCAAAGCCCCGCCAATTCCTGTTAAAATGTTTTATGTAGATCCCGTTCAGTCTCATTAGCTTCACTCTACTTTATCATTAATGCACAATGTTGTCAATGACCGTATCGAGTTTTTATCTGCGGAAAGCCACATCTGTTTCTAACAATCCAGTAAAGATACGTGCTTCGAACCCAATTTACTTTTTTTATTTTCCAAACAATACTTACTTTTCATTTTTGATTCGGGAATATCAATAATCGTTCCACTTAAATTTTAAAATCCTACCAAAGACCAAAGGAATTAACAGTTGCACCGTAAACACTCTAAATTATTGGCACAACTCAACATATGGATCAATTAAAAGCTTGAAATATCCTCTTCAGGAAGCTAAAATTAAATTTGAATTTGAGGTGTTAATTTGTCATTTCGCAACCTTAATTAATTTTGGTCTTTAATGTGGGAATCCATTGCATAAATTACGGCCATTTGTAATTGTAGGCCTTTACCAGAAATATCTAAATACTTCCGTTTAAATTTAAAACTTTGAATTCGAAATAATTATCCTAAATACGGTTAAATTAGGTTATTACAAAATAGTCAACTGTATTTCCTAAGGGAGTGTTCTAATTCTTTAACGAAGAAATATTATGGGGTGCCGGAAAGTATTGTCGTTTTTTCAATATACAATTAAAACACAAATTTTTGTTTCAACTATTGATTCTAATAATCAGCCTCGATAGTATCAACGTTTTAACATTTAGTGTGCAAACATTTAATGTCATATTAGTAAAAATGAATTGATTAGCAAGGAAAATATCAAAAAAATACATTTTAAACATCACTTAAGGTTTCAATTTTTTTACCACTTAGTAAATTAGGTAACGATTGAAATAAATAGAAATCCGATGAAATAACTTTGAACGATTATAGTGGGTACGGCAATATCACCTCCTGCTTAATTAATTAGTTTTTTTCAGGGCTTTACTTCTGCAGAGAGATCTTGCATTACCGTTTTGTAGCATAGAATTTTATCTGTTTACAATTTTTGAACACGTTTGGATATTTGGCCGATCAATTAAGATTGATTGGGATTATTGGACAGCTTTTCGATTTTCTGGCATACATTTGGCACCATTTCGCCCCTTAACTTTTTATTGGTTGCATTTTTTGTCATATCTCGGTGGTACCAGTTGGAGAAATGAAAATTATCAAATTTGAACTTAAAAAGAGACATTTGGATTTAATGAACTTCTAATGCACTTAGATAAACATTGAAAATGTTTTTAGTAACAACTTTGCGTTGCTATCCTGTGATGCTCGAAGAGCATACAATACCAAATTTATATTCTTTTGGATTTGTAGTCCTACCATTTCAACATAGATTTCGAAATAAAAAATATTTTGTAATTTTTACTAAGTTGATAAATTACTCTAATCATAAAATATCTTTAGCTATTACCACTTTGAAATAACTTATAGGCAGATAAATGGCAATTGAATGACTATTGGTTTAAAAACGACATTTTCCAGTACATCTGTTATACACCTACCTACTACCGACTCTATTTTTTACGATTTCAATTATTAAACCAACAAATTTTGTTTTTGCTTGTTTTCACTAAAAGTTTATTTACTGTAGATAAAAAATTATCACTTGAAACAATCTCTCACTATATTTCTTAGTGACATAGTTTTCACCTTTTTTACCTAAACTGGAACTGTTGTAAATATTTCTGTCCTAATCTACAAATTTGTTATCTGAAAGATCTTATTTAAATCGAAATAATAAGTTAATATTCAAAAACAAAATAATTAATGACAATGCAATTTATGGCTCGAAAATGTTCACCGAACGTTTTTTAATATGTGATCAAAATTTAGCAGAATTTTCCAAGAGAAATATTATTTTTACTAAACAGTTTGGCCTAAAATTTTTATATCTTCTGAATCCTCAGCCTTTTTGCTTTTTTTGATTTCATTTTCAATTTCAGTTTTTTTGCGACTTGTTTTAAAATTTAATACTTACTTTTACTAGCTGTGTTCAAATGAAAATTCTGTATTTTTTTTAAATGTTATGAAGTATAGAGTGAACATGTAAAATACATAAATGTATAAAATATAATGTAATTTGTATATGCATTTTAGTTTACTGGGTGGCACCTATTAACGATATCGAAACAAGTTTAAAAACAATAATGCAATTTTTCCTATATTTAATATAATTTACCACTGATAATAATTTATTGTACTTTAATATATTATCCTCAGATTCCATATGTTTATATGTTCATGTATTAGATGCCTGAGGAAGTCCCGATATGTGCCGAAACGTAGCAGAATTGAAAAACAATTTATTAAATTGATCTAAAAAACCTGAAAAATGTATTTTATAAATAATAATTTATGTAATTAAAATGGAGTATACGGTTAAATAAGAAAACTTCTTTTTGATGGAAGAATAAAACCTTTTTTTTCTAGCGTCGAAAGTTTTTTTTTTTAATGGTAATTGTTGTAATGACCTTTTGAGAAAATGGAGAAATCATCGTTTTTCATGCCAACATTTCATATTAAAAAAAATACCGAATGTTATTTTTAAATTTATTAGGTTCATAAAAAAGCAGCAAATGTACGGACGAAAGTATATTGTTAATTGGTGCATTTGATGTTGATAAAATGAAAATAAACTTCCACTGTTGATGGTTTACTTACAGCTCGTTAATGTTAAATTTTGCAAATTGTTTCTTTTATAATTTCAGCTTAAGAAAATGTTTGCGTTTTTATCAAACGTCTTTGAGGAACTTTACATGTGTAGTGTGTATGTTTTTTTTCCTGTATGAATGATTTTTTTTACTTAATACGTTTTTGTTAAATTTAACTCGCATATATACGATTTCATGTAGAAAAGTTTAATGCCCTAGGAGAAATTGGCTTAATTAAGCATAATCAACTGTTCACACGTCGTATATTTTTATATTACATATACCCTATGGTGGCCATATAAATAATTTAAATTGAAGCAAAGATTTGGATAATAAATTTAGATTACAGTCGTTCATATACATTTATTAATTTGCATTAATTGCATCCATTATAATTTATTTAATTTGAATAAATCATGCTGCTTCTCTTATTTCTTTTCAACCCTATTTTTACTTTCTGCAAACATAATAGTTAAAAGAAAATTTAAAAAAAAATGTCAATTATTTAATTTTATTGTTTTGAAAATTAGTCAAGAATTATAATTTTCAAAAAATTACTTATTTGTTGTTTTGGGAAAAACGAATAATTCATTTATTCATAAATTAATTTTTTTTCAGTAAAATTCAAGAAAATAGCGCGTTTACGGTACAAACTAAATGATTCATCTATTAGGTAAATTTTACCAAAACAGTTATTATTCAAATCTTTAATTGAAAATATTTCGCTTTATAATTGTGATGTGATTATTTTTTTTTTTTACTACGTTTTGTGCAGTATGAGTCATTCAAATAATATTTATGTACAGATAATGTAAGTGACATATTTGATATGTTTTTGAATTATCATGTAATAATGTTTTGTTTCGTATCTAAATATTTATTCAACGCAAATGTTTAATCAAACTATTGATGATAATAAAAAAATTGATTGATAACAATTGATATATAGGTATAATAATTGAATAGAAACACAATTCGAAAAACAAAAATATTAAATGTAAATTTTGTGGTATTTATTATTTTTTTTTCTTAAATCTAGTTAGGATTTCCAGGATGATGATAATTGTGCCTCAAACACTGAAGTCTCAGGGCTAATTATTAGTGTCCGACCGAAACTGAAACCGAATTTTGGCATCGGTCTCAGTTTCGGCCGAAACTGAAACTTCCATATAAAGTCATGTTTTCGTAGAAAAAAATGTTAATCATAATAGTCAGAAACCGAAACTAGGCCGAAACCGAAAATTCGGTTGGACACTATTTATTGTGTTTCTTGGGTTCCTATTTCACTTAGTTGAAACCAAGTAAACGGGTGAACCTCAGAAACCAGTGTTCTAGGGGTTTTATGGTCGACTTATAAAATATTTTTAAAAAATTTTTTTTTTTCATGGTGTTATAAGTAATTATAGATTACTTAAATGAATTTAATGTATTTAAGAGGTTCATGGTTGATTACTTACAAACTTTTCCATTTTCATCAGTGATTTATTTTACGACAATGTTAAACAAGAAAAAATTGTTAGAAATTTTATTTATTTGCGTTAATGTGTTAACGTTATTATGTTATGATTAACTACCCCTGAAATTATTAAAAGATATTTTTAGCTCATATACATTTGGAATTGTTCATTATCATTAAATTTTAATGGTAGAAAGTTGAAACAATTTTCCTTTCTATCGCAATGATTCTAAATATTTACCAAAAAAAAAAAAGAAAAAGAAAAGATAAACGAATGCAAAAAACGAATGTAGAACAAACTCATTATATCGTTAAATTAATAATTTTATATTAAATGAAGGTTACAAAATAATTACAGGAAAGACTATTGCATTTTTCCTTTTAATTTATAATATATGTACAGTGTATAAATTTATTTTTAACTTTAAGTGTCAAACCGTACATTAATTGTAATATATTAATGTAAATCCAATATAACACATAAATGTTATGGAAAATAGCATAAAGTTATGAAACGACAAATTATTACAATGCGAAGAAGTTTCCTTAATTCACATGAATTATAATTATTATCTTCACTAATATTTACAATAGATATTTCGTAACACCAGAAGTAATTACCATGTAAATGTCATGACAAATTAATACGTATTGTTTTAGTGTGTAGTATGCCTCATTGTTTATAAAAGGTAATTTGAATTTTCTTAAAAATTTTTTTTCTTAAAATTCTACGAATGTATTGATTTTTTTCGTTTTGACTTTTGAGAGTATAAGAATCGACAAGTGATGTGTTTACGTCTGCAATAGAGTAAAAAATCTCTTTACGTGACTCATATTCGTTGAAATCGAAAAAAAGGAAAAAAAATAGTTTTCAATTTAAAGCTGATAGATTTTTAAATGTGATTGTTAAGAATCGTAGGTAAGTTTTTATTGTAGACTATTTGTAATTCTCGGGATTTCAGGCTTACAGTTGACATATTGCATGTAGAAACTTGATTTCTGTGTATTATTAAAACCAACAAAATTTAATCAGTTAAGACGGTATTATAAAAACTTAGAATCCAATTTGCGGTTTCTTAGATTAAGTCGCGTGCTTTTCTTCGAGAAAAAAAAAACAACAATATTGAGAATAACACAAGAAAGCGAATGGGAAGTGGTCATGAAAAAAATGGATAAAAAGATATTAAAGTGGAGATCGGAAAATGTTGGGCAAGTGTATATGAAAAACATTTGTTTTAATTATTCGCGGTTGGAGTCAAATAAAAAAAGAATCACGTCATTTTTCCACTTTAAATGATCAATACAGTAAGCCGTAAGATTTTCACTTATAAACTGATTTCAAGAAGGAGAGCTTTTAGCAAAAACGTAGGTAAATAAACGTACGGTAAAAAAGGAAATTGATCACCTCTCTTTAGATAAGAAAGATAATAATTCTAGGGTTGGCAGTACAAAACAATAGCATATTTCGTTAATTGGCCGAAGTTAGACTTCCCAGTCTTCTCCCAAGTTTGATTAATAATTGACATGGCCAAGGCTGGATGACCCTACCTTGGAATAAGCTCCGGTTGCGTTAATTGGCCGATGTTAGGCTCATCAATTTTCGCCCAAGCTTGGCTAATCATTTGAAATCTTAGCATGGATCAAAATAGGTTTATCAAAGTTGGGGTTCAATTTCATGTGTGGCCCAAAGTGTTGATCCAAGCAAGGACCAACTTTGGGGGTTTCTGTGTGGGTAGTAGCTAAGCGAACCTCAGCAACCGGTGAACTAGGTGTTTTTCGACTATTTCCACTATCAGTTAGGGCTTGATATTGTATTGGATTTGTGGTATTCATAAGTTTTATTTCATGAATATGTAAAGCATAAGCTTTATGCTCCTGTGTGCTTTGAAAGTAATTTTTCACAAAACAAATTTTGTAAGTTGTAGTTTTACGATAATAGTTACAATATAAAGATCATAATTATATTAAATTTAAAAAATATTTTAATTGATTATTCAAAATTAAAAATTATTACGATACATTTTTTTCTTATCCCTCTGATCAATATCTTTGCTCCGACCATGGCTTTTTTAAATAGTGACTTTTAATAGTGTATATTAATAGTAGTAGCTTAATAGAGTTTTAATAGTGACTCTTTTAAATAGTTCCCATAATAATTTCCATTTAACTATAATAAATGAACTATGTATGGGCTAAGATATTATATTAAGACATTCTCTTAATATGTCCTATAATACTTCCCAAATAGACTATTTCTTTGCTGAGATTATCAATTAGCGAATTTAATTACAATACCAAAAAATATTTGCTTTAAGGTTTTTGTTCTTCTTTTTGAAATTTAATCTATACATTTTGTTTTTGATTTAGGTACTTCTACATAAACATTTTTTAGAGAAATAAACAAAATGAAACTTTTTTTCAATTACCACTCCTAAGGAGAAGTTTTAGTAAAGAAAAAAGAAAGAACAGTATTTCAATCATTCAATGAAAATATTTCATGTGCTAAACTATTAAAATAAGAAAACATTTTTTTAAGTAGACACTTTTAAGTCGATAATCAGCTGCATAAAAGACAATCGCGTATTGTACGACTATCAATTAATAACTAGATAAGGTATATTGAACTACTTCTTAAATTCTTAAAAATTATCGTCGTTTTTAGCGAAATACAGATATACATAAATATTTTGCTGTATGTAGAAAGAGATAGTTGACCTTTGCTATTGTTAATGCTAATCGACAAAAATATTGTGATTATTATTGTCATTAGTCTATACTTTTATAGTAGGGCTGACCAACCCAAAAGTCTTTGCGGGTCGTTTTGGGAATGAATCATATTCTGGTGGGCCGCATTATATATATATATATATGTATACAATATATATAGACAATAGAAATAAATAAATAAATATATATATACTAGCTGATTCCCGCAACTTCGTCTGCGTAACGTAGGTGTAGATTATATTTTCTTTTTAGCTTTGCTATTTGTTGTGGTATATGAAAATTTGTATTTTTCTTATTTCGTTTACGAAAAACATAATCATACTTAAAAACACTATTTCATCAACTTTAAAACAACACATTTAATAAACTGTTGCAAGGAATAAAATTGTTCTATGTAACAATCAATTAATTTTCAAAAAATATTTATAAATATATAAAAAGAGTATGTCTATTGAGTATAGCTACGGTAGGTATACCTACCGTAGACCAAATAATCTGTAAATCAATCAGCATTTATACATAAATAAAAAATATCGCCAAGTTCAATAAAGTTGGTCTTAATTATAAGTAAAATGGGGTGACCATGCGATATTTTTCAAATAACTAACATTTTAAAACTTGTGATATCTTTCGAATGGAATGTTCAAATTGAATAACTCAAAAAGTTATATAATGGTTTTGAAGCAAACTTAAATATGAAGTCATTTATTTTGATAAGGATTAATCCCAAAGTATAAATAAAAGAGCTTTTATAACGGTGGCATTTATGTATTTTTTTTTAAATGAAAAAACACTTATTGTGACATAACTATAATAGTTAGACATATGCTGTCGCTCTATTTTTTGTAGATAATGATATGTTCTACAAAATCGTAGTACATTATTTTGTCTATAACCAATAGTTTTCGCAGCACACGCGATAAAACAATGTTTTTTGGTAATTTTTTTCAGACCTTGGGTTACATTATTGGAGTTTTAGTATAGATCCTTAACTTTTTTGAAAATTTAATATAGCCCATGTTCACCGGAAAGAGTGTAGCTTCCCAACAGTGAAAGAAGTTTTCAAATCGGTCAAGTAATTTCGGAGACTATGCAAAGCAAACAAACAATCAAATCTTTCCTCTTTATAATAATAGATAGATTAGACTATGCCGACTTGCGCGAGTTAATTTTTTTTTACTTATTCCGGTTTATCTCCGGAATGATTAACCGATTTTAATCGGAATCTTACTATCAGGTAGCTAAAAATAAATAACAATAGATTACTAAATTTATGTGACACTATATGAAGTCCTTATACCAAAAAAAAAAAACTAACATCTATGGGCTGTACATTTTAATTTTGAACCTAATTTTAGGGAAAATATAAGCGGTAAAAATTTCCAGTTTAAATTTTAATATTCGGTGTATTTCTCATAAGAAGTAGGCATCATGTGTTAAGACTTTTTTCGAAGATTCCTTTCTTAAAAGAGTGAATTGGGGTGACTAAGTTTCTATGAGAAAATGTAGAGTTAATCAACAATCGAATTTTTGAATTTCATAAGCGTAGTTAATAAATAAATAATGAATTAATAATAAATTTCTGTTTTTGTTATGTCATTTTGATAACAGAATTTTAAATAACGCCATTTCACTTAATTATTATGAAAGTTTATGTAGTAGGTACTTATATCAAATACCATAAAGGCGGCTTTTAATTTTTATTTCTTTTTAACAAACTTTTTATAATCAATTTTTTATGAACCAATGATTGCAACCTGGAGCAATTATATATTCTGCAGAAAAGCATTATGGAAGCAATTTTTTGTCATATTTCATTATCATCAATAAATATAAATATATATCTTCTATGCTAACTCTACCTCGGTATTTAGAACAATTTGAAAACCAATTGTCGTTATATTACAAAAATTGCTTCCATTATGCTTTTTAGCAGAATATATAATTGCTCTAGTTCACAATTATTGGTTCATAAAAATTAGATTTTAAAAAATTGATTGTTGAAAAACAAACAAAAATTAAAACCGCCTCTATGGTATTTGGTATAAGTACCGACTACCTAAACTTTCATACTAATTAAGTGAAATGACGTTATTTAAAATGCTTTAGTTAAAATTATATAGCAAAAACAGAAACTTATTAATAATTTATTATTTATTTATTAAATACACTTAGTAAATTCAAAATTTCGATTGTTGATTAACTCTACATTTTCTCAAAGAAACTCAATCACCCCAATTCACTCTTTTCGGATAAGAATTTTCCAAAAAAAATCTTTTCACATTCCTACTTCTTATAAGGAATACACTGAATATTAAAATTTCATCTGGCAGAGGAGATATATAATTACACGATTTTATGTATGCACGGTTTTAAAAACGTATTTACTTTAAGCTTTATTAATATAATTATGTTTTTTACTACTTCTGTTATTTTTTTAGTTAATATTTCCTTATTGAGTAACCCTAAGGATTTATTTACAACAGTTTTGTAAAAAAAAAATAAAAAAAAAGGTTGCTTCAGGAACCGAACCCACGTCTCTTATTTTGAGTATTAGAAAATCGGGTACGTAAGCGAATGTGCTATGAACGTATAATCCAAGATAGTGTTTATTGTGTATAAAAACATTTATTTCAAAAAGGCACGTTTTTGTATTTTAAAATTTTTCATTTTTCAAATAACTAACATTTTTAAACTTGTGATATCTTTCGAATGGAATGTTCAAATTGAATAACTCAAAAAGTTATATAATGGTATTGAAGCAAACTTAAATATGAAATAATTTATTTTGATAAGGATTAATCCCAAAGTATAAATAAAAGAGCTTTTATAATGGTGGCATTTATGTAATTTTTTTAAAATGAAAAAACACTTATTGTGACATAACTATAATAGCTTTATTTTTTGTAGATAATGATATGTTCTACAAAATCGTAGTACATTATTTTGTCTATAACCAATAGTTTTCGCAGCACACGCGATAAAACAATGTTTTTTGGTAATTTTTTTCAGACCTTGGGTTACATTATTGGAATTTTAGTATTGATCCTTAACTTTTTTGAAAATTTAATATAGCCCATGTTCACCGAAAATAGAGTAGCTTCCCAACAGTGAAAGAATTTTTCAAATCGGTCAAGTAGTTTCGGAGCCTATTCAAAGCAAACAAACAATCAAATCTTTCCTCTTTATAATAATAATAGAAGATATATATATATATATTTATTTATTTATTTCTATTGTCTATATATATTGTATACATATACATATAAAAATATAGAAATATAGAGTATCTAAAATTTAAACTTTATAGGGTTTCATTAAAGTTTTCAACACATTATTGGTTAGTGTCACTTATCACTATGCCATCTGATGACCAAAAAAAATAACTTCAATATAACTACTCCCAAGGTGTTTATTTCATTATTCAAGTTATTCAAAATGGTTTACCAGTTAATGACGCTATCGAAATTATTGATTTTTCTTTAAAAAAGAAAAATAATTATGATATTACTAAAAATTATAAATTTATTAATCATGACTAACATTTTGAACCTCTTGCTTATAAAACTTACAAAGAGAAATTGAATTGTTTTTGTGTAGAATGGTTTTCTGAAGTATAAATCCATAGTTTGGATTATCTCTCAGTGAGATATTATTTGAGATGATAAATCGGCCAAATTAATCGAAATAAAATGTCTGTGCTTAGGTAAAACAGAAACTATTGATGTTGCGATTTTAAACATTGACTATATTGTTAAAAATCAAGATACTATAATATAGTTTTAAAGAAGACATAATTTTTATGTTCATAAACAAGGGGAAATAACTATTTAATAATAATTTAAAATTTGATTAGGATATTGATTAACTACTAGCTATCACCGTATCACTAGTTTGTAATCTTACCACTAGCTAGCGCAATAATCAAGTGATATCTACAAATAATGAAAACAAAAAAAAAAATATAAAATTAACATATTTTGTGTACAATGTGTAAAGTTGAGAACTCCATCGTGAGTCGCACAGCTTTACACGGTGGGCCGCATGCGGCCCAATGGTCACAAGTTGGCTTGCCTTGCTCTATAGTATAATGCATGCAAATGCACTAAGTAGAGGAAAATAATCACCAAAAGTAATTATAAACTTAATATTCGTAAGAAACATTACTAGATACTGTAGCTTCAGTACATATTTTTTTTAGATAAAGATAGTCTTTGAGAAACAGAACAGTTAAGATCTAATTACCAAGTTTTCGCCATATAAGCGAGAGGCTCTCTTCCTTCACAGTTGATTTACAATCTATTTTATAATAGGAAACGTTTTTAATGAAAGTTATTCGTTACCTTTACCTTTAAAAACAATCCAAAAAAAAAAAAATAATTTCTAGTATTTTTTCATCAAAGTATCTTTTAAAAAATCGTTACGATCACGCGACATTTATCTTTTACCACATATAAAATTTCAATCGATAGAATTAATGTAATCAATTTCTCATACATAAAATTATTTTGAACTGTGCTCATTTTAATCAAATTCAATTAGAAACTTTTTAGTGCACCTCACATTGTTTTCTATTCGATAAATCCGATTATTGATTTGCCACATAAAAATACCATGCAACAGGCTTTATATTTTCCTTTGTACCAAACTCCCATTTATATTTTTTGCATTTTATTCAATATTTCACAAACAGCTATATCTCTAATATATTTACTATGTTTTTTTTTTCAAAGCTTTCATATTCTTAAAAGAAAATGCATAAAGCTTTGTCATTCAAAATTATATTAGATGTTTTTTTTTTGAGAAAATATTTATGTTTAATGAGTTTTCAATCAATATTTCTTTGGAAAAGGATAGATTTCATAATTTATTCCGATTATAAAATAGGCATTGTTTAATAAAAAGTTGTATGCGCCTACTTAAGGGTGAAGGTTACAAGTGAGTCATTGTGGTGTTATGCTTGGTAATAAAATATGCGTAATAAAAAAACATAGCAGTATTTCGTGTGGTATAAATATTTTTCTAAAATTTTATTGGTATTTTTATTTGTCATATGATGGAATTGCAATAATAGTATTGAGAATTATCAAATGCATTTTTCAGTTGTTGCATATTTTATAATTATTGCAATTTTGACCTATAAAGCTTTATCGATTCCACTTCATATTTCCTTAGTTGCTGAATTCGATTATTTAACTTATGCATGTACTCAACATGTTTGAATAGCTTTTGAAATTTTTATGATTTTTTTTTCCAATTGAGTATCTCTTTGGCATAATTTGTTTAGTCAGTCACGATTTATGTTGAATATCCCACATGATCAAGATAATGAGTAACATTCCCGTTAGTCAAGAAAAAGCTCGATTTTCTGTTGATTTTTTCATAATTGTCAGACATCAAAATGCAAGTAACAATAAACCGTTTTTCACTTCCCTACTTGAAATTATTTAGCTTGGTGAATGTATCATATGTAGGTCACCAATTTGTCTTTTTTGAAGCTTCATTTTTATTTCAAAAAAGTAAAAAAAAAATGATATTCATACCACAATATGTTTATGAATTCCATAATTTGTTCCATGCAAATTCGCGATTTTTATTCTGTGTTTTTTAAAATGAGTTTTAAACATTATCCTTAAAAGCAAGGTTTGGTAAAATATTTAATTATGATCGGTTGAAACCACTCTTAATGAAAATTTATATAAAATGTAAGTATTGAATCATAGAACAAAATTATATGTAGTTGTATATGTGAAACTAAAATATTTAATTACAAGTATAAAAGTAAATTTAAGAAATAAATAAACCAATCTAAACATTTAAATCATCATTATTTGGCTAACAATGAAGAAAAAACTTTCTTTATTTCTATTTACCATATATTAATTCAGTTAAATGACTCAAGCGTAATTAAAACGACTGTAAAATGGGTATAATCACGAAACTATTAAGTAATATTCGTTTGCAAACTGTGAAATTGAAGAAGAATTAAATAAATTATCTAGAGAAAGAAGATTGGAAAAGAAAGTGGAAAAACATGGAGGCAAACCGAAAAAACAACGAACAACTTTGAGGTTAGTTAAAATGGTTCAGGAGTTAGAAAAATTGAAAAATAAGACTTAAAGACGTGAATCTTCATTAAAATAAAGCAATCAGAAGATTTGGAGGGTTTATTATACATTTTATGTGTTTTACATTGTTTATTATACATGTTATAAGTGTAAGGAAAGCCTACCGGTGACCGAGTGGTCAAAGTTGCCACTCCGAAACTGGTAGGTGCTGGGTACGATTCTCGTATCGTATACATTTTGTTAGAGGTTTTTTTTTGACTTATATAAATATTGGTTCAATAGACACTTAAACTATACTTATTTATGCGTTTTTAGAACACTTTAGGGTTTATTTATTCTAGTCATTACAGTACTTTATTTGTATAGTTAACGACAGTTAAACGATTTTTTGGCTCATAATTCTAGAAATATTTTTTTAAATTAACAAATTTAATCATTAAGTTATTTAATATTTAATGATTAACAATGACAAAAACTCCAAAATTATCATTTAATTTGAAAATAAATGACAATATTCACTTACGAAAATGTAATTTATAAACATTAAACTAAAAAAAAATTATACTCGTCAATATTGTATAAGAAACACATAAAAAGAGTTCATAATAGAAAAATTTGAAAATCGAGCCCTTTTGGTATCCCGAAAGGTTCGTTAGGAACACAAGGTTGAAACCCGATGAGTTTCGGTTAATCAGGACGTCTGGTAACCCTATGCGATATATAGCTTAAATTAAATTTAAGTTTAAGACCTAAGCTTAAGTTTAAGAGGTCTATGAATATCAGTCTTAATTTTTTTTCCCTATTCCACATACTCAAGTAACTATATTATACGAGGCTCAAAAATTGTTAATTTTTTAAAATTGTTAATTATTCTCTTAGTACCAATTATTGAGTAGAGAAGTAGTAGTTTTGCGCCGTACATTAGTTAATCTAGGAAAAAGGATGATGAAATTCGAGATTCTTTAAGAAAATATAATTTTAGCTATCATTCACGTTCATTATATCTGTAATTAAGAAAAAATACATTTTTATAGAAATGTACAAAAGAATAAAATAAACTTCAATTTGGTACCGTATTTCGTTGCATTAGTGATTTCAGCTTCTCTGGGAGAGAAAGAAAAACATTAATGATGCATTAGAAATTATTTAACAAACTTTATTAGAAAGCAAGCTCTTGGAAAAGTTGGAATTATTTATGAAAGGAGGAAAGATACGAGTATATTGAATTAATCGTTGTTCTTTTTGTCAATATTCTTACAAACATTTACTTAAAACTATTGATGTTTTTATGGTTCTGTTTAAGGATAAATAAAACCATATGCATAAGGTTTGAAACGTTGTTTTTACATTATGTTTTGTAGACCTTCTCCTCGTACGTAAAGATGATTTAGCCAAAGCTTTTTCCTAGTTTAGGATTCATTCGTATTTCAGAAGACTTTCTACGTGTTTTTGATCTTTTCGTCTAGCTTAAGATGTACCTTGGAGTATAATGAAATTTGCTTAGTACTTTATCAGTACTTTATCATGTGAACTTATCGTTGAAATATTCCTTTTCTACAAAAAAATACTTATTTATTCTTATATTCAGATTCAGTAATGTAGTTTGAAATTTTTTTCAATTTTTTTACGGATTTTTATTTCCTTAAAAATAATTTCAGTACAAATTTTTGTTGTTAAAAGCAAGTTATAAATTTAACATTATAAAAATACTTAAATCTGTGCAGGATAAAGATGTTCACAATGCATTTTAATTTTGTATTAGGCCAAATTGTCTTGACCATTTTAGATTTGGCTCGACTCCAAACTACGAAACGTTCACTGAAAAAAAAAACGCTCTAAGGATGCAATTTTTAATCGTGGCAAAAACTTGATCTTTTGTGCTCCACATTCTCAAATACATACATGGAAGCAAACAATGGCAGATGTGACATGATCCTTGGGATATTCATACACAAAGGTGGACGATTATTTAAATTATAATTTCAAATTTAATTTTTTACATGTCTCGGCTATCCCACATAATTAAATGAAACAAAGTCTCTTCTCGTTTTGCAGTCGGTTTTTTGCTACATTTTAATCTGGCACTTTTTGTTGACCGATAATTATAAGTCTGGGGGTTTTTGTTTTTATTAGATATTTTATCGGTGAAATGATAATTTTATCTATGGATTATACTTAGATAATTACGTTGAAGATAATTACATTGATTTTTTTTTAAGAAAATGTTTCTACCATCACAAACTTAATCCTTGATTTAGATCGTTTCCCTTTATAGGCATTCATAGTGAATCACATAAGGCTAATTTATTCAAAGCATACAATAGACGGAGACCGGAACGGTCGGAATTCTGAGAACTGACTTTGTTTTGATTAATTTGTTGATTGAATGTTGATGTGATGATTTCTGAATTGTTCAATTCGCTTTGTTATATTACAAATTTAATTTTCTTCACTAATAAAAAATATATTTAATTATACTTTTTATTAAAATTTTTATAGATTCGGGTAGCGGGGAACCTCAAAATTGTTACAACAACACTTAAATTTATATTTTATAGTCAAAATTTGGTGCATTAGAACGCAAAAATTGTATCATAATATATACAAATACATTGTTAATACAATGTTATACAATGTTATACATTGTTAATTATTCAAAGTCAGCGAAAAAAATCTTGTTTGATTCTTTTTCTTAGATCTATCTTATTATTTTAACTATTAAAAGAAATCAGCTGCTAGCAACCACCATTAATTGATAAGACCTTTATACAATTTTTGAAAAGCAATTAAATTGAAACAATTTTTTTTTTCATTTGATTACATTCGTATTAAGTATACCTATAATAAGACTTTGTGATAATCAATTTAGTAAACTTTATCTTTTATCTGAGAGTTGAATGGTTTCAAATTAAAAAAAAAAAGGTTTTTAATATTATTCAGATTTCAGTAAAAAGAAATGGTCTTAAAGCATTTGTTGTGTCACAATAATTTTGTATACTTTTGTTTGCTTAGTAACTTCATTCGTGGTTACCATATGACGTTCGCAGAGAAATTATATTTGTCTGGTTGAGCTCTGATGACGATTGCTTGGCAATCGAAAAACGTACTCTAGTAATACGTCAAATTTTCAAAGAATAGTTTACTTTTATGTTTTAATTTAGGTGCATTTGATGGGTTATAATGCCTAAAATGTATACCATATAGTTAGGACAATACAAAAAAGAAATTGAATTATTATAGTAAATACTTAGTTGAATAAGAAGAAATATCTTTTAGCTACTTATTTCCAAAAATATTCTGTTAATAAAGTTGAGATGCATGGTTGCAAATATATAAAAGAAATAACTTAGTTAAGAGTAAACATTATATAAGCGACAATATGCCAAATGTTAGTTAAAATTTTTATTGCAACATTGAGTCTTACTTAATGTATCTGTTATACGTTTATGAATATCAGAGATCGCCAAACTTTTTATCGAGTCCCACAAAAGTAATTTTTAATTAATTATAATAAAAGTAGCAGAGTTTGTACATTTATTTTATGATTTTATACATTTATTAAAGTACGTAGGGTAAAGAAACCGATATTAAGTCATTTATAAAGAAATTAAGAAAAAATACGTACGCTGTTAGGTATGTTATTTGCATATTAAGAACTGCTTTCTTTCGACCTTCTAGATCTAATCGATTCCCTAACAGTGTTAAATCAACAACAAGAAGTTTATATCGACCACTTTGACGTCCCTTGGCGTAAAGCTTTATCTGAAGCTATATTTTTGATTCACTTTGAAAACTATCATTGTAAAACTAGTTACTTCCCGTGAAATATTCACGGTCCAACACTAATACAACTGATAAGAGTAAAAACTGACAATTGAATGAAATTGAAATTACAGTTTAAACCAATGATTACAGTCAGTTACTTCAAATTTGAGACAATGATTGTATTTCATTCACACGTATATCTTTACAATATTTGTTCTCTGTCTTTGCTGACATACATAGATACATGCGTTTGTCTATTATTGTTACAATAAAATTAATAAAATCCCTATAAATTTCATCTGAATTAATGTCCAATGCATAGTTCATTACTTCTCTAATATTTTTCAAAGTTCAGGAATCGACTTTGTTATTAAATCTCATATTTTTTGTAATCGGTGCTTTTGTGTTCAACCTGACAATATAATATCAAAGTTATCAGGTTTAGGAAGTATAGGTATGTGACTAAAAATAGAAATTAAATATTAAAATATTATTGACCCGGAAAGTTTCATATTGAAAAATCGATTTTTCACTTTCGGTCCATAAACATTCTATCCACCTCATAATTAGTCATTATATACGCAAGAGTGATACTGTAATTCGTATAGTTGAGATCGTTCGAATCAAATGTGGCGTTGGAAATAAATTAACCGATGAAACTTTTGGTCTCTTGAACTTGATATTTATCTGCGAGTAAAAAACTTTTTTTTCTGACTGATGCTCTTTCAAAGTCAATTACTGACAATGATATTAAACTTGGCTACATTTTTACGGTCAAGCAATTACAGTGGGAACTTAATCTTTTTTTAGAAGCGTTCTTGTTGCGATCAATGTTTTCACAGAAAAAACAACTATTGAGTCCTATTTTTTCAATCCAGTTGGAAATAATTTTTCTGATTGAAATGTTTAAAATAGTTTTAAATATCAAATCACAATATTCGACTTTCACCAAATTGAAAAAAAAAAGCTCCGTAAACTTCTCTTCTGATAGAAATAGGAGTTATTTAATAAGCAGTAATAAAGTAGGAGTTTTGTATTTATGTACATTAATTTTTATTTTACATTATTTAAGTATCTTTTTTTGTTTGCCTGGAAAACTATCCATTGTTTTTACGTTTGGTAATGGTGAATATTATTATTTTTTATACTTTATACCTATTAATTAGTTAAAAGGAAAAAGATAAACTAAACTAAACAATATTCAGGAAATCCGTATCCGTGAACATACTCTCATGGAATAAACTAAGAATATATTAAATCATATTTTTCCCTCATCAGAATAAGGAAGATTTTTCTTCCGGAATTAAAAACTACTTGCTTCCGAAAACACCAAAAAGAGTTAATAAAATACATTATTTTCTTAAACAATTATTTTTTTCCGGAACGATACAAAAAACCAAAACATAAAATCTTTGAAAAAAAATTAATATCATAATATTCTCGTATAAATATTAGCCACAAAGTCCGAATAAATACTACAAGTAATATCGTATTATGTTCATTGGAGTTTAGTACTTTTTTTTAAAAAACTTTTGTTTTTATTTGAAATGATGTAATATTTGAAAATTAAAAATAAAGATAAAATTTTAAATACATTAAATTTTAAACATAATGACATATACTAATAAAAAGGTTTTTCAACCATTTTTTGACGAACCACTCGAACAATGTTCATATTTCCTTTTAAATATCTCTGATTTATCTTGTAGGTCATTAACATTGTTCTCATAATTAAACATTATTCTTTGTTCAAGATATTTTGTATTGAGTATTTAATTTTATATTGAGATTTATTTAAAAAAACTTTGAAACTATAAATTTATTTCGATTTCAAAACACTTTACATAACAACATTCATAATTTATAATAGCATTTTTCATTTTTTATCAACAATTTTGTTTTGGGTTTCGTTTTTTTCTAGTTAAAATGTTTTGCTAATGGACATAGTATAATTGCAAAAAAAAATTCCGATAAAATTACTTTATACTCTTGTATTTTAGTAAAAATTTATATAATTACTAATAACAAAAAGAAGGATTGTAATGGCAAAAGAATCTCTGGGCAGACTGGTTAAAATCTGGAAAGATCACCATATTCAAAAAATGACTAAGATGAGACTTCTTAAAGCTTGATATACCCCATCGCAACCTATGGGCCAGAATTTTGAATACTAAACGTAGTACGTAGCAAAATAATTGAAGAATTTAAAATGACATGATACAGTTGGATGATCAGGATCTCTTGAATGACGCACAGAACAATTATTTCCATACGTAGAGAATTGTGATCATAAAAGGATCCATGGATCAGTTTTGGAAGGCATAACCACGAGAAGCAGACCTCCTGTTAAATCAAATCAAAGATCTCAAAAAATTGTTAGTAGCAGAATTAATGATAACCGTAGACGATAGAGAAGTATAGGCTTGTACCTTCACAACTTAAAAATTATATTCACAAACAATATTTTAGTGGAACTTATCACTTTAAAGTCTTTTGTTCTTCTTTGTATACTATATTATCTAATGACTTTTTCTATAATTTCTCAGTTTCAACGTCCAAAGTAGGTATTGACAAGTTAGCCTAATGGTGGCCGAGTGGTCAAGATGGCCGCTTCAAAACTTGTATGGGCTGGGCAAGGTTTATAAATTACACAGGTTGCCCCATTAGAAAAAAAAAACGTCATACGAAGAATTTTGAAATTTGAAGCAGTCTGAAGATATATACGAATTTCTTCTGGGTACGTCACATAGCGCATGAAGCCACCTGTGTATTTTATAAACCTTGGGTGTTGGGTTCGATTCTCGTATCTAACAAATTTTCAATATTTCTCGATTTACGGTTTCGTATAAAACCTAAAATTACTAAAAATCTCATAAAGTGATAAAAAGTAACAAGAAAAAAATGTCAAGTATTCCTTTACGGTTAGTTAATTTATTTGAATAATATATCCTAATATTTAAAATGTTTTTACTAAAAAAAAACAACTCCATTTAACTTTTAGAAAATAAATTCATTAAAAACATAACTACCTATAATAGATACATAAAAATAAATAAAAATTATAAAAATAGAAATTTAAACAGTGAATAATTCACTGTACCTATAAGTTTCTATTTTTACTTTCAAACTAATGCGATATAAAGATATTATAATAAAATTATTTTTTTATTGAATAGAAAAAATGTATATATATTTTGTAAATAAGTATTCGGTGTTTATATACAACTAGGATGAGACCGAAGGCTAGATTTTACAGCCCTAAACGAAACCTTCAACCGAAGTTAAAACTTCCTTAATTTTATTGACTTTAAACAAAAATATCTTAAACAATTAAAATAAATATAAGCGATAATAAAAAAGAAACTAAAAATTTTCTACCTAGAGAAACCACATCCTCCATAGCAAAAATAAGTCCTCAAAGCAGGTGATTAACGTAGAATCAGAACCTAAAAATGTTGCCAATTTCCAATTAAAGAAAAATGAACTACGGAAAATTGGTAACTCTATCCACTCCTCAACTATGGGCTTACTTTTCGGGCGCGTTCATATATTTTTGATCATAAATATACATCTTCGACTGATTTTTTGGTTAAAGCCGAGGTTTTGATGGGACCTAATATATATAAGAACCTTATAATTACATAATTGCAATTGTCACAAAAATGGCTTTATATTTGCAATTTTTAAGTTACAGGAAAGGAAAAAAAATTAACCAAAATCCATTGTAATTTTTAACTATGAACATTTATTTGTTTTCAGTTTTGAGCAAATCCATGGTTTTGTTTTAATTTCTAGAAAATAGTCCTTGAAGGGAGGAAGACACAAATCTTGTCGTGGATACTCATTTCATAGAAAGGAAACTGTTTATGAATTTAATTCAGGATTTAAGAAGTGAAATTTTAAATAAATAGTAAATCAAATGAAAAAAAAATATATTTTTTCTATTTTGAATCTAACAAAATGTATCTAAACTGATTTTTCGCTTGTTTCGCTTTTCTAATTTATTTGGTTAATTTGTGTCGGTATTATAGAATTAAAGAAAATATCATAATTCATCATTTGTATTATTTTGTACTCCAAAGTATCTATATTTAACGTACTTTTTACCCTTGACAAGTTACTACCAGCGATAAAGTTATTTTACTTATTCTAAGATAAAGATTTACAAATTGTTAAAAATTAATTTTGCATGAGAAGACTATTGCTAAACCTTGAACTTCGTTTACTTTTTCTTTAAGTCTTCAGAGGTAAAATTTTACCATAAATATACATAAATGGTAATAAACTCTTGAAATCTACCGTGGTAGTACTTGCTTTTGAAATACCTGCCTATGGATATGGCTAAAATATAAATATTCTTTAGAAGTTGAGAGGTTTCAGATTTGAAAGGGTAGGTAAAAAAAACAAAAAGGTGGATTTGAGCCATTAGGTTAGTATATTGTATTCAAAGAATAATTAACAATGGGATAGTGGAATAAATACCCTATTTGAGGAATCAGATGTCGAAAATTGAACGAAACTGAATGAAAATATTATGTTACAGAAAAGAATAATGTTCATTTATTTTTTGTGTTAATTGGAGAGTTGTGATGGATGTGAAGAATTTTGGTAAACTTCCATTTTGCCAAAATTCCAAAATTTATGAATTCTTCCGATTGAAAGAAAAATTGAATAGTGCAATAGGTAAATGTTAAAAATTAAGTTTGCTTGTTTAAAGGCGTGAAATGTTATTCGTCAACATTGAGAAAATTTCTCGGAAAAATAATGAATACTGAGTTTATTTGAACTGTTTCGAAGCGATGCGATTAAACCGTTGAAAAGCAAACAGAAAAGTCAATCGGATATTGGCAAAACTAATAAATAAAATGTTGGTGTCAGCAAACCGACAGAGCATACCTACTGTTCTTCCCATTCGAAACCGACAGCAATGAAAATGATTCACATTGAAAGCAGGTACACGTTTGCATTGGTCTTGAACATTGCATTTCTATATAGCTACATGCTATACGTATGTATAACGTATAACGATGTCGCGACCAAGTACACTGAACTTCCAATTTCGTACATTGCTCCTCAAAATACATCCATTGTGTACTGCAGCCGGAATATTGCTCCTTTGTAACAGTGAGTGTAAAGTGAGGTCTCAAAAATTCATTCTTCTACAAATATTTCACAGGAAATTGCCGACTCATACCGTTTTTTTATTGAACGATACAAAAAATTGCATGAATGAAATTCCGTTAAGACGAATCATATGAATGAATTTAAAAAAGAATTGTTTTGGGAGTCGAGCAACTTCTCACCTTTTAAAACAATGATAAGAAATACATAACTAGAATAACAGAAAAGGATACAATTTTTACCAAACCAGCATACAGCTATTTTGCTTCGCTCCCAAAATGCACCCAAAATACATTGCTTACCTGCGTTGTCTTATCCACACACAATAAAAATTATCATTAATCACTATAATAGCAACATTTGTTAATGTTTGGTTTTGATTTGATTTAATTAAAGATTGATTGTTTTATAGAAAGATTCTGGAATTTTATCCTTCTTTACATTGCTTTCATATATCGTAACACTATAAATAAAACGTTAATTATAAAATCTAACAATCTGTAGTCTAGACATTAACATTTTCTAAAGAGTTGAACATTAAGTTACGTATTTTTTGCCTTCAATATATTCAAATGTAAAGCTAAATTTGATTTTTATGTATACAAGTAAACAATACAATCAAAAGATTGGGTATTATACTATTTTTATACTTTATAATAAGTGTACCGGAAAAGAATGTCGTTTTTCCAATATACAATTAAAACACAAAAATTTGTTACAACTATTGAGTTTAAATCAACAATATAATCAGACTCAATAGTATCAACGTTGTGACATTTAGTGTGCAAACATTTAATGTCATATAAGTTTTTTTTTTTTTTTTTTTATTACTATCTATATACATACAAAATACAATAAGTAATGAGCTCGCATTGGGGTATTCAACTGTGATCAAAGCTACGGATCAACCCGTAGCCAGATCACAGCTACGACTTGTCACCTGTGTGGAGGAACCAACCAATGTTGGAACTCCAAATTAAATGTTATTATTTAATAGGTCCCGAGGCCATCGTCGTTTTAATCGACGTGGAGGATTATTGGGATGTTGTGTGGAGGAAAGACTTTGAGCATTGGGGTTGGGATGGTAGGCAAGATTATTGTGGAAATTTTGAAAACGGTTCTGGATTAATTTTGAAACAAAGAGAATTCCGAGGTCGTTATGTATGTAATGTCATATTAGTAAAAATGAATTGATTAGCAAGGAAAATATCAAAAAATACATTTTAAACATCACTTAAGGTTTCAATTTTTTTACCACTTAGTAATGTGGTAACGATTGAAATAAATAGAAATCCGATAGAATAACTTTGAACGATTATAGTGGGTACGGCAATATCACCTCCTCCTTAATAAATTAGTTTTTTTCAGGGCTTTACTTCTGCAGAGAGATCTTGCATTACCGTGTTGCAGCATAGAATTTTATCTGTTAACAATTTTTGAACACGTTTGGGTATTTGGCCGATCAATTAAGATTGATTGGGATTATTGGACAGCTTTTCGATTTTCTGGCATATCTCGGTGATACCAGTTGGAGAAATGAAAATTATCAAATTTGAACTTAAAAAGAGACATTTGGAATTAATGAACTTCTAATGCACTTAGATAAACATTGAAAATGTTTTTAGTAACAACTTTGCGTTGCTATCCTGTGAAACTCGGAGAGCATACAATACCGAATTTATATTCTTTTGGATTTTTAGTCCTACCATTTCAACATAGATTTCGAAATAAAAAATATTATGTAATTTTTACTAAGTTGATAAATTACTCTAACCATAAAATTACTTTAATACCATTTTGACATAATTTATAGGCAGATAAATGTCTATTGAATAATTATTGGTTTAACAACAACATTATTTTCCGGTACATCTAATACTTGAACCTTATTATATTTTTTTTACTCTTTGGTAATTAATTAAATTAACGAGTTAAAGTAAATTAAAGTAGATTTGTATATGACTTTTCTAGTTTTTTATGTTGATATTTTAAATTGGTAACGAATTTAAATTTACATTCAAAGATTCAATCTATGCAAGGTCTTCACACCCTACTACACCTGTCACGAAGTTATCGAACCACTTTAAGTAACAGTGGTTCACTCAAGTTCAATGGTTGTGATTTAGAAAGTTCATTGAATTTGCTTGTTAAATCTTTACAACCTCAATTACTCATCTGACAAATTAAAATTCGTATGCTGATCATTCGTATGCTCATTTCTGATCATTATTTGTATAATGAAGATTTAATTCGGTTCAACTAGCTTTGAATTCGATTTTACCAAAATATATATACCCTATAAGCCCCATATATTGTTACAGTGAAACAAACATAAATTGTAAATTATATAAATCAATAATTAAGAAGAAGTTTTGTTTTAGTATCGATTCAATTCGTTTTGAAATTTTATTTACAATTCTTGGTGTTTAGTACATTTTTTATTATTATTTACCATCGCCTTATAAGTATCAAGGTCTTTAACGACTCTAGGGTTAATAAAAAACTCTAAATCAAGAAACATCGAAAATTTGCTCAATGGAAGATTCAAACCCAACCCCTATCAGTTTTTGATCACGAACCTTAACCACTCGGCCACCAGTAGGCTTTTTAATATGTTTTGTTTTATAAATGTTCATATTTAGGTACGTGCTATTGCAATATTAAATTTAAAGAATACCTATACTTCCTACTTAAAAACGAATGAGTCACTTTGAAGAAAATATAAAGCACGATTCTTTTTGACTATAATTTTAATGAATGCTCATATGTATTTTGCTATAGAATTGATTAGCTAATTTCTGTTTCGTTTATATTAAGTATTATTAAACACGGAAGGAAAAAATTTCTAATTATATACTGCGACATGCAAAGTCATTGACGTAACAGGAGGACAATCGAATTTATATTTACACCAATTTGATATTTTTTGAAATTGTAGTGAAAAGTCTGTGAATTGGTTCAGTGTTGAAAATTTTCATTGTAAAAAAACGGAGTTTGAATTTCATATGCAGTAATACCTCGCTTAACTTTGTCTCTGTTAACGATACTGCATTATAACATCATTGCTGGAAGACACGGTAATTTCCGTATTAGTAGGCTGTTAATTCAAAACAAAGCCATAAACTTGTGCAAAAAATCAAATAGAAGGAAACAATGAAGAACACCTTGTACCACCACGTGGAGGGTTCGACAAATTAAAACAACCATAGTTCACAATTTTTATATAACGGGAATATAATTTGTTTACGAGTTGCAATACTTTGGGCTAAGAGCACTGTGTGCTCAATACCTAAATAAAATAATTTTGTATGAAAAAACATAACAGGAGAGGGAGCTAGTAGTGACATAGAAGGAGCAAGTCAATTTCTGAAAAAATTGAAAATTGAAAGTAGCGAATATCCTTCAAATTTGATATCCAACGTTGATGAAACGGGTTTATTTTGGAAACGTATACCATTTAAAACATTCAAATCACAAGAATTTTTCACATTAGTAACTATTCATTACGTATATTTCTTCCTCCGTTAACGTTAATTCAGTTAACGCATCGTTCTTGAGGATCGCATCCCTAACGTCAAATGAGGTATTACTGTATTCACTTATTAAAAATATTTTCATCAAAAAAGATTCATTCTTTTCACCAAATTTTCTAAATGAAGGTAGAATAACTTGATTTGTGGTGAGTCCTTGGACATTGTTTTTGTAACATTACCATTATCCTCGAAAAACATCAATATTTTGAATCAAGGGAAGATAAATACGGCTTGTGCAATAATTAAATCACCCAAATAAAAGATAACATGTCAATTGGCACACTTATCTTATCAATTGCTTTAAACGAACAGAAATTTCAATCTCAACATTAATTGAAAGCAAGTGCTTTTCAAGTATCATCCATAAAAATTGTATTACATATTTATACGCAAATAGAATGTGTAATCAACTTGTATCGTTTATTCAATCAGTGAATACTTTTAACTGTTGATTAAGAAAATTCTGTATTGGATTGCGAAGCTTTGAAAATCGTTTGTGATTTCGGGATGAATCGTGGATTGTAGTAGTTAAATCTTGTTTCTGTGCAAAATTTGTTTGTTTAATGGAAATATTCAAGTTTCTGAGAAACGTTCGTCGATAAGTCATTAGTGTAGGTCACAGAATAAATCATCACCTCGAAATCGCTCTGAATCGCTGTTTAAACTATTTGTAATCGTAATGTTTGTGTGATTGATTTTTAAAAGTAGGTTAACTAATGTTAAATTGAATGTCAATTTACAGATTACGTTTAATGATAAGTTATTGCAAATTTGTCTCGTTTACATATTCCTGGAAATTTTCAACGATTTCTTTTGTGTAAATACGACCAATATTTATTGGTTGCTGTAATTGTAATTTATGTCGATCGGTGTTGGTTTCTGTTGTATTTCAATTAGATGTTCGTATAGGCACTAGTGTGGCGAATGAAATTTTATCGGAACTATTATTGTTGTAGGTGTGACGTCGCTCGCATGGCCGGGCGTCGAGACGTACACCATGGTGAAGACCTTCCAGGCCTACCTGCCGCACTGCCACAGAACCTATTCCTGCATTCACTGCCGGGCTCATCTCGCCAATCACGACGAGCTCATTTCAAAGGTATGTTATAAAAATTCAACTATCCATTTTTACAATTCAGGCAATGCTTTTTCCCCATTTACATTTTATATTATGCGGACAATCTTATCGGACCAAATAAAAATGCAATTTAACTTCCTGATTTTATTTCTAATTCAAACAATATCGATCACTTAATAACAGATTCTTTTAAATAAAAGATAAGTAATCGAGAGATAAACGTTACTTTAAGTTTTGCAACTTTTAAATTCTCATAAGAGGTTATTATTTACTTACACTTTCCCTTTTCATATCACATTTTCATTAAACCTCCTCCTGCCTAATAACTACGGAGTATAAATACAACGGTCCGAAAGGTATAGGCTTTTACACAATATTCATGTACATAATAACAGACCCAGACCATACTTCCCGTTTTTGTCACTAGCAGCGCAAATATTCAAAACAAACGCACTGTTTTAAGAAGAAGTGTTTGCAGTACTAACTTAAACCGAAACTAAGTAATTAATGAAAAGCAGAGGTAGAAAAACTTAGTACTAATATGATCGATAATAGTTTTTCTTATTTATACGAGATAGACTTAAAAATGGGTTAAATTTAAGTCCAAACACAAGTTTAAAGAAAAATGAGTATATTAATACATATATAGATTGTAATTTTTACTCTGATTATGGAAAAAATAATGCAAAAATTTCATCCCATAAGGTTTTGTTGCAAATTACAATTGAAAAATAGTTTTTTCGGCCAAAATCGGGAGCCCAAATCGAACCACTTTTTCTATATCGAAAATCGTAGTACTACACCTCTCACCTACTAGTGCTGGTGTCGTTATATCTTCCGTTGGTAGAGGAAATGAACCGATACGAAGTTTATAAATGAAAGTGAAATAACAGAAATAATTAGTGTTATTTAGCTCTCACTTTTAAACTTCGTATCGGTTTGTTTCTCTTACCAACGGAAGATAAAACGACACCAACGCTAGTAGTGAGAGGTCCGGTACTACCATTTTCGATACAGAAAAAGTGGTTTGATTCGGACCCCCGATTTTGGCCGAAAAAAACTATTTTTCAATTGTAATTTGCAACAAAACCTTACATGATGAACTTTTTTCATGATTTTTTTTCATAATCATGTTTTTACACGATCGATACGTTCCCATAAAATTCGTGTAAAAAGAGAATTAGGTTTAAACAATATTTAAAAATTCTTCTTGTTAGAGTTCACTTAAGAATTTATATCGTTTTTACACAAAAATTCGTATTATAACAAAACAATTCGTGTAGAAAGGTTTTTTTTTTCTTTTAACTCGTGTTAAATCGAATTCGTGTTAAAAAGAGAAATAGGTGTATTCTAAAGTCTTACAATCGAGAAATTTCACAATCACAATTTTAAAAAACACTAAGCTACTCTCATATAATACTAAAGTTTAGAGAGACTTTTGGTAACATAATTGCTAACAAATATAATTCTAGGTTGTAAGAGCACTTATTGCAACACCATGCAAATTGTACTAACCAAAATTAGATGAAATTCTTTTGTCGAAAATAAGCATATAGTATGTATGTGTATTAGGAGTAAAACTAAAATCTAATCAATTTGTATTTTTCCAAGTTTAGTAAAATATATATCCAAGTAGTTAATGTTCTTGCAGAAGTTTTGTACTTCATGTCTGTCAATTTATTCTTCAGATAAATCGAGTTAACATAAATTTAAGGTAACAGCATCGAATATTTTGCTGCATTTTTGGGTAGTATTTATTAGAATTAATAACTGCACGAACAATTAAAATTAAAAACAAAAATTGTGCTTCTGGATATTAGAGTTGTAAATGATAGAAACCTTGCATATCAGTTATAATGTAATAAAATAAAATACTATTTATCCTACTAGTCGCCGAGTGGTCTAGGACTTAGGTGATCGCTCCAAAACTGGTAGGTTTTGGGTTCGATCCTCGTTTCGAGCAAATTTTCGATATTTATCGATAATGGATTTTTATTTACCCTATAGTTGCTAAAGATCTTAGTACTTATAAACTGACGGTGAATAATTAAAAAAAAAATACTTTTAATGGTTCTTAGAACTTGAGTATCTTTAATATAGACTTCCTATGTACATAATATGCCTGCTTTACGTCATACATAGCTGTAGTTTAATTGTTTTCCTGAAAAAAACTTTTTACTGGATTTTTACTAATGTTTTTTCTTAAAAATCAATATAATTTTTGTCTTAGGTAATAAATGAAATATATTTATTACTTCTGAAAAGACTGTATAATAAAAAAAATGCTAATATAACTCATAAAGGAGGATTGGTAAGCTTTTATATAGTCAAAAGCTTCCATGAATTACCAGAGCTTTTTCTACAGTCATACATTAATGACTCATCAGGGTAATGTTTGGTATCTCCAATGCATAAATTTACATCGGTTATGTACCTTGACAGTAAGCTTTTCATAGTACGGAACTGACGTAATACAAAATCGAGCGTCTTTTCTACGAAAAATTTTAACACATGTAAACATTTGACAAGTGTTGTGTTGGGTTTCATCGATTTTTATTGCACGGCGTAAATGAGAACAATCCAAACACAAAAAAAAAAGTGAGAAGTCTGACTTTTCAATTGGTTTTGTAAAATAAAGCGCAGTGTTTATATTATCATTTTACCAATGACCAATTTTGAACTTTCTCAAAAATCCAATCGCCAATGAGTCCTCTGTAATTTTTTTCATATATTTATTTATTCTTTTTGAATCCATAAAACTCTCGAAATGAAAAATTTAGTTGTACCAATTTTCTTTAGCTCTAATTAGTATAACTCGAAAGTATAAATTTGTTGCGTAGAGACCTTCTTTGTCGAATAAATCATTTGGTAATAATTATAGTTTTAATGTTAGATCAATTTAATTACGTTTTCGATAATTATTTGTGTTTATTATAAATCAAATAACTCATGGTTTGAATTCATGTTTTGTGCGTAAAAGTTTATAATTTAAAATACCAATTTTCTTATCTATTGATTTTCATGACCTTCATTTGTCAAAGATTATTTCAGTTCATTTATAAATAAATTTATAGTTTCAATATCATTAGGTGGTTTGTATTATACGAGTAGGTTAAAATTTAAATTTAATACCATCGCTGTTGAAAGTTTGGGTAATGAATCGACATAGATAAAATCGTTTTTCTTTAATTTGAAATATGAAACTCACTTTTAGTTTTAATGAAAACCTTGCATTTGGAACGTTGATGCGATTTTAAATAATTGATCATAATTTAATTATCAGATTACAGTGGTGTTTATCATTAAATAAAACTATATTTTTTTTTTGAGTTATTATTTTTAATGAGAAAATTTTAATCACGAACTCAATTAATTGATAATTACTTTTACTATGTAGTATATTAAAAACTGACTTTTCTTTGAAATTACGATCGACAATCTCAAATCATTTCTGAAGGATACAATTTATTCTGTCACTGTTACTATTGCGTTAATGCTCAAATAATTAAAAATGTAAATTAAAATTATACATTTACTTGAAAAGTCAGTAGTGTCTATTAAATTTTTATTTCAATTTAGTAAATATCCTCTCCTTTGCATAAGATATTATCTAGAGTTAAACTTTTGTCAGTTATGAATCATTTAATTGTTTCTATTCATAGGGTATCCCTATTCAATATTTTTTGTTATCGTTTTATCTTTCCCCATTTCTATATTTTTTTCCGAACCGTTTGAAATAGAGATATTGATTTGACATGTCAATAAAAAAGAATTGTGTCAAATTAATTAAGATTTCATTTTGTTCTTTTCGATATAAAATTTTATCAAAAATTCGTTAATTAAATTCGCCAAGCATTTCAGTATATTTACTAAGTTTCACTCAAACTTGTTGTGGTGTCTTCACGTGAAAGAGTAACAAACCTTCAAAGTGCCACTTACACGGAAAAGAAATTATTGTTAAATTTACAATAATGCACCGTAATTTCTGTTATTCATTATTGTAGTGCGGGATCTGAAATAACGTTTTCTAATTTTTACGATGTCGCATCGTAAATTTTATTTAACAAAAATAAATATATTCATATATTTATATTTCTAAAAAAATATAAAACGTTTATTATCGTATATTTATTAAACGTTTATTACGATTTATCTAACAGACAATTTTTTATCTATTAACTACCTATCATAAGAATATGGTCTGTAAAAATACTGGGCTTTAATCATTTAATGTAGAAAATAACTTAACATTAGGAAATAAGCATGCTAAATAACTCAAAATGAAATTAAAAACAACAATATTCATAGTTAAACCTAACTTGCAAAAACGCAGAGAAATACTCGAATTTTGGTATTGCAAGACTTTATAATAGTAGATTGATTAAATGGGAAGGGTTTTTAATCTCAATTTGTATACGAGTTTGAAAAATCAAAACTTTTATATAGGGAAGCTTTTTTTTTTCAAATTGGTACAATTTTAAATAAGTTTCGCAAATTTTTTCAATTTATTTTTTGTTGTTGTTTTTAATGACATTTTATCAAAATTTTAATTGAGGTTAACTTTTTATATATACGAATATTCAGGAAACATTTTCGTGCACAATTTGATGCTTAATATGTTTTTTTTTTTCAATATTCTTTTATTTTATTCTGAAAAAAAGTTTATATAGTTGAGTATTTTTGTAATTATTTTATAATTATAATTTTCACTTAATTTTACTACAAACTTTATAGTTTCAAATGGTTAATAATTTACTCGAAGTTAAACTGTGAATATAAATTTGATTTCCGAAAATAAATCTCCAAAGAAACAACAATCAAAGGAAAAAAAATTTCTTGAGTGCAAAAACTATTGCTGTAGTTCAGCGGTCGCCAAACTTTGTGACATTATTGTCCACTAAGTTCATAATTTACTAATTCCCGTGAATCACTAATTGGTTTTTTAAGTATTAAATATATTATAACATGTATATTCCATATTTCTTTGCCGACCAGTGAAATATTCTTGTGGTCCCGCGGTTTCTTCGATTTATCCCCCTGATTCTGAATAAAAAAATAAAAATTTAATGAAAACATGTTCGAAAAACATTAAAAACACCATGCTTAGCAACCTGCAGGTTCTTCTGATGTACCTATGGTAACATACCCTCAGAATATACATTTTTCATTTGAGTTTGGGAAAAATCATTTTACCGCTAACGATAAAGAAACCTTCCTTGACAACCTATCGAATCTTTCGTTGTACCTGTTGAAGTGAAACTATTGGATACTCTAGTTTATTAAAAACATACACGTATATGAATACAACATTGTATAAAAATTTCAAAATGATCGTTACAGAACTTTTTGAGTTTGATGCGTACACAAATTCACGTTACATTTTTATATATATTGAAAATATAGAAATGGGTTTAACTATAAGCTCACTATGCTTTAAAGGGGTGGGGTGGGGGTAAATGAATTGGGATAAAAACTTGATAAAGGCGCTCTCTTGAGATGAACTGCTAAAAACACATTTTATAACATAATTTTGGTGTCCCCTGAAACTGATTGTTACCAGAGGCAAGTGCCCCTGTTAAACCCCCTTTACCCTCTAGGTCCAGAGTTGATGAAAATAGAATTTATTTTTTCACAAAAATAGACTAATGTAGTGTTTTTTTGTTGTTGTCAAGTGAGCTTTTAAAGCTTTGTGAAATAAATTCATGGAAGGTTTTGCACAAATATTTACGGTCAAATCATACTTTTTCCAATGAAAATCAATATACAAGCCGAAGAAAATTATTTTTCTTTTTTGTCACGTTATAAAAAAAATAGGTGAAAACGTGGAAAAAATATTTACTCAGATGAGTGTTGGAAATAAATTATAAAACAAGTAAAGCACACAAAAAAGTAATTGTGAACTTTTTGTGTATTGTAAATATTCTCTTTGAGTCTAGACTGTAATTAGACCATTTTTGATTAGATAAAACATGTCTAGTTGAGATTGGTTTTTCTCATAATAATAGACATTTAAATCGAATTGCTCTCGTTAAATTTGATTACAAATTCTGTTTACGTATTTCAATGATAAATTCATATAAATCTTTTGCTAGCATTTTCCCACAATTCCGTTTAAAGCTATATTAATCTGCAATGATAAAAGTTTTGTTTTGAATTTATTATTTTAATTCATAGAGAAGAGTTTAAAAAAAATAGTACTTTTTGCCATTTCTCATCAGCATTGAATAGCTGAAGTGCTCTTTTCATTTTCAAAGCTCTACTATTATCCAGCACGTTTCAAATATATAAGCTTTAATTCATTTTATTGTTTCTATTTCTGAAGCACAAGTAGAATTAATTAAAGTAGCAGATTCCTTTTACATAATTATATAACTATTCTATGGATTAAGAGTATTTATTTAACAGAGAATGACAGTATTTTTGTGTTTGTAGCTTGAAGATAGATTAAGTCTTATGGTTAAAAAGATTTGTATAACTGATATGAGTTTCGTCGATATTATTTTAATTATAGCCTGCGTTATTTGAGACTTATAAAATTATAGCGTTTGTGAAAAATTCAGTTGTTTTTTTTTCTTTAATTTTAATGAAGCATTGTTGTAATGGTTTTGCTGTGTTATTAGAGAAATGTATGCAAAACAAAAAAAAAACGAATTATAAATTTTTAATAAAAACTTAAATTAGTCTTTGTTTTGTTCCATTACTATTAGTAAATTTTCCTGAGTAAATAATCTATTAAATGGTAAGCGAAAGGTACTAATAGAAATGTGAGATTTTTCAAGTGAAAATATCATTGTTTTTATTCGATTTTTTTAATCATTAAACATCATTGTCTGTAGATAGTGTCATTTTACTTGAATGTGAAATGCATTTCAACAGGCTTTTAGCATTTTTTATTTAATTAATTAATTTACTTATTTTTAATTGATATTTTGAATGTAGCTGCGATGAAACTTTGTGTTTGTCAACAAGAGTATAGCTACAGGTGATGAAGAAAAAAATCCATTTATTATTAGGATAAAATTCGAAGTTGAATTTGAACTTGACATGTGTAAGTCAAGTCTGCCAAATTGTATGACCATGTGTGCTACAAACTGCAAGAAAAATTCAAAAACTTCTGTTGTAAGTTAAAAGATTTGGCATGCGTGTTCCTTAAGCATCTGCATTGAAAATGAAATCAATGTTCCAATCGCCAAAGATGTGTTTGCCTCTTAATTATTACGCGAATTTAAAGTCAATCAAGAATATTAAGAGGCGTATATTCGTCGAGGATGTTAATATAATTAAAAATGTTATGTTTAAAATTTATGTACAAATTTTATTTAATGTCACTGGAAATTACATTGAATACTTTCATCGTTATTGCGTACAAAGTATGGGTAAATACAACTTCCATCGTGTTTTATTTAAATTCAATTAAATTAATTAGGCACTGCAATATTTTTTCTTTCTTAACCGTTTTTCAAACTTTGAATTTCTGGTATTCAATTTCAATTTTTTTTAATATTGCTGAAATAAGCATCTAAATACAATAGAAACAAAAACGCTTGAACGTAATAACGTTAATTTGTAATATTTTCTTGAACCGCTGGACCGATTTTGATGAAATTTTTGACTGTAGTTGAATGAGTTCTTGTATGGTTTAGATTTACAATTAAAACCTGTAGATGGTGCAACTCATGAGCCCTTTCTATAGTGGTTTATAGACCTTCCAGCATTTTCGATTTTTCGATCTTGCTAGAACACTTTTTATTTTCCGATTTTGATATCCTTTTATCCTTTCTCTTTTATAGAACTCCACAGAAATTTCTCAATTATCTTTTCATCTCATTGTTCTATTTACTTTTATAACTCACCCAGTAGGGAGCCATCTGATTGTAAGACTCAATATGTAACAATATCCTTATTAATGATTCAAAAATCGGCAACATTATCGACATCAATTTTCAGAAATCAACTTTACGTAGTCCGAAGTTCACCGAGTCATCTAGTATAATTATAAGTATGAAGAATTTCTTTTAAAATGTATCGTGTGTATTAAAAATGTTTACTACCTAGTATATTTTCTTGTTGTAGACTATTTAGTGATTATCTAAATATTATATTCAACTTTGTTCTTAGGAACAAAGCAACATTGGAAACATTTTCATACACAATATGTACATTGTATATGGCTAAGTTAGTATTGCCGATGCAAGTACGCTTATTGTAATAAAAGTTCCTAGAATAAAAAGTCTATAACCATTTAACATTGTAAGACGCACCTAACCTAGAATGAAAATTAAAAAAAAAATTGTAACAACCGCATATCTTTTGTTTAGTAAATATTGTTTCCGTTGTTCACTACAGGATATTTTAGAAAATGTAACAGATAATAATGAATTTGACTCACCGAAATTTTTATTGCTAATATTTTATGTTTCCTATCGTAATCTTTTTTTATTGTTATTCATCGTCGCTTTATAACTATCAAAGTCTTAAGCGACCCTAGGGTTAATAAAAATCCGCAAATCGAGAAATATCGAAAATTTGCTCGATTCAATATTTGAACCTAATACCTACCAGTTTTGGAGCAGCCACCTTCACCACTCGGCAACCAGTAGGCCTTATCGTAATCTTATATTTCTTTAAAACTAGGGAAATAACATGTCTACATATTACAAGGGTACTATTACAGGGTGTTAAGGGTGTTACTACAAGGTAATAAGGTAAATCAATCCAGATTTTTTTAAGTTGTTAAAACAGCAGACAGATGGACGTATTTTTTTTAAGAAAGACAAAAGAAATGAACTTTTTATCAAATTTTTTATAACTTTTTCCTACAATCTATTCATTTTGTTTTATAATAATTATTGTATAATAATTTACAAAAACGCTCAAGGTATCGGTGAGAACTTATAATATAAGAGTTCAACTTGAAGTTATTCGATACATACGAATTTGATTATCAAAGTTTATAGTGTGATTACAGAGGTGTTATGGTTGAATACTGAAACCAAAGCTGATTGAAAACTTATTCAATCTTAAAAGTTTGAACGATTTAATAAACATGTTTCATAATCGATAAAACTTCAATCATTTTATAAAACACGTTTGGAAAACCAACAAAAGTAAAAACGCCGCGCCATAATAAATTTTTTGCTCTTATTACTTAATAATAGAAAGAAGTTTTCAATTTTAGTCTGCTTAATATGAAAAATAAATATAAAAAAAAATTGATTAAATTTAACAAAAACACTTATCAATAATACAAAACATAAATAAGTAGATAACGACAATGCTTGCTTCCCCTCACAATCGGCTTGGATTCGTTGTAACAAAAATCAATTTCGTTTATTATTCCACAATATCATCAATACCTTTATATACAATCAACATGTTCGATGCCTCTTAAAAATATCAAGCAATATTTCATTCATATATTTACAAAATCGATAACGCAAATAATAACAAATTTATGAAAATATGTTTCAATTTAATTATATTTTAATATTTGAGAAATTAATTAGACAAAATAAAATACATACAAGATATCTGAAATGTAAACATTAAATTTTAACAGCGATAATAAAAACTTCATTGAGTTAAAAATAAAGTATAAAAAATTTATGACACCATTTAAAAAGATATGAAACTCTCATTATTTATTTAATATCTATAATTTTCTTTAAATACTCCCCAAACTATCTAATATTTAAAAGTTATAAAAAATTAATTTGGAAAAATCGGCCGGTCTACATGTGCCAGTGACAGGAAAAATGAATGGTATTTTACATTAATAATCGGAAACACGCGTCAATTCTCTCGAGAGTTTCGCTCGAAATATCCTACGTATCATATCGTTCGTTTGGCTAAAAAGTAAATAAAAAACTATTTTTAAAACATAAACATAACAGCAAAGTAAATTAAACGTAATTGTCGCGGTATACCGTCTCATTTTGATTTACATTTGACACAAAATAAAAACGACGCAAAATTTTGCGACAAAAAGCTCTTATCTTATACGGAAATAAGATTTAAATGCTTTGTTCGTAATCAAAAGAAAAAGTTAAATAACCTTTTTTCTTATCATTATTATGACTACTATACTATTAATTCTTACACCTTTATCTATAAACAACAAATATTTTCCGTTGCTAAATAAAAGTCTGATGATTTTTTTTTCGTTTAACACTCTTATTAGAAAGATAACGTGAATTGAAAAGTGTAAATAAATAAATACAGATCATAAATTTCCTACGTGCTATTGAAAAAAGAACTTAAAATAAAGATATATTTGAAAATGAGCTGGAAATTAAATATTTCCAGTTTACATGTAATACCAACAGTTGAGTGATTTATGTTGTCTAATATTAAAGCTAATGCGTAATTACGTTAAATAGAACATATTAGAGGTTTTGTATTGAAAGTTACAATTTATACTTGGTTTGATATATTTATAAGTATCAGCTGATTACTATGAATAGATACTTGTAATCAATTTTTCATCCATTTCCGTTTACTCAATGTTGTATAAATATGCCTTTTTGTTATCCCTATATGCGTAGTACTTTTGGAGGCGTAGTTAAATAATTTCTTATTTTGTTAGTTATTCTCCCATTGTGAGAAACTAAATTTTCTAAAATGTCCCAATATATTATTATTCTTTAAACCTTTAATTAAAATTGAACTGGTTGTCTATAAATAGGGACAATATTTTGTATATTTTTTCAAGTATAATAATAATACAATATTTTCTACAACTATCACTTCCAGAGTTTTAAAATTGTGTTACAATTTGAAAATAAACTTCAATTCTGTATTTCCACTCTATTAATATTTATTTACAGGATAAGACATAAGAAATAGGCCAAATTCCGAAAGCTTAAAGTGCACGTGAATATTTATTATAAAAAAATGTACTAAATACGTTTCTCGATTTTCGTTTGTTTGAAGTTACAGCGTAATTAATAATGTAATATTTTGTATTTCCTTTTTGTGTTGAAATTGGCAATCGTAAGAGTTTACTGCGTTTGAAATTCGGAAATAATTAATGAAATTGTTTTGATGCTTCACACTTTTATGTTTCGTAAGTTCGTACTGTGTCGTATTATCCATACTCATAGAAGATACAAACTTATTCTTATAGAGAATTAAACGCTCTACAAAAGGGTATCAAACATTTTATATTTTTTCGCAAATAAAGTTGTTCATTCGTTCAATAAAGTTGTTCAAATAAAATTATTCAAACTTTTATCATGATAATATTGGTGACCCCTGAACCAAAGCACAGAAATATAGAAAGCTATACCCTCCCATATCTATGGATATGTATTTAATACATATAACTTTTAATAATTTAAATATCTATTATAAATATACGAGACAATGGGTTCATATTTTAGGTATTCTTCCCTAAAACATTTATGCATAGAATAAAATCATAATAGGATGTATATTTATTACAAAAAACAGGATATTCCGCACAATGAGACGATTTATTAAAAAATCCATCGTTAATTTATAAATACAATCAAACATGCGTTAGTATGGGCAATTTTTGCGTACACGTTAGTTTTGTATCTTCTGTATCATACGCAACAGTTGCAAGGGACACTCGCTTTGCTTGAGAGTCTCTCTTTCTCACATATATCGAGAGTGAGCATGCGTGACAGAAGGCCTTAGTTGAGATATTTCATTTCGGAGATTGTGGCAGGAATATTCAAATAAATTGTTAATACTCATAAATTTAATTACAATTATAATAGTAGTAATAACGATAATAATTTATTTATGCATTTCAACTTCAACTTATAAAAATCGGAATATTTCAATTTTTTTTAAATGTAGTAAATACATATCATCGTATCATACGTTGTATTTGTAACTCAGTTAGGGAAAAGTAAAAGCCTACAATGTACACAAGTGAATTTCAACAATAAAAAAATCTTTGCAGAATAAAATTAATATAGATACATTTCGCAGTCCTAACAACCGTAGTTTTATTCATAGTGGCTCTTGGACCACTCGAAGTTGAACTATCCTGATCTATAATATCTATAAACATAGTAGGTTCATATATTTTGTGGTGCTTGAAATTTTTTTTATCTAAAAATACGATATTTCCTTATTACTTAAGTTTAGTATTTATTTTAAATATAAGGAATGTCATCATCATACATCTACACCTTCTATATTACAGTATACTGGACAATAAGGTAGTTAAAGCTTAAATTGTTATTACAAAAGAGAACTCACCAAAAAATGATTAGAGAACTTTTTTATAGAGGGTTTGATTTTATACAAAAATATTTTTCTAGATTTTTATATAATGCGTCAACGCTGGCTGTAAGAATCAGAAGAATCAAACAAAAAAAGAAACTCGTGTTATTCTTATAAAAAGAAAAACGAGTGATGTTAATATTGAGTGGTTAAATACATCAGGCGTCTTTTTATACATTAACAAAACTTTGACTTCTCTTTTGAAGAGAAAGAATTAAATATTTTAGTTCATTCTGGTGGAAAGCATTGTGGTAGTAAATTAAAGCTTTAAGGGTTTCTGTCTACCAAAGATTTTATCCTTAATGTCAGCATTTATACCCAAATTTATTTTGCATACAATGTTACATAATTTGCGAAAAATCAAATTTTGTCGAAAATTAAATTTTTGTTGTGACGTGCAACTAAGAAACAATCATATTTAATTCTTTATTTGATTTTTTTAGTATTTATTTTATACTTTATTTCAACCCTTTTTATTTCATTGTATTTTTTTAGTTTTTTTATATAAATTAGTTTCTTTTTTGGAAATTAGAAGAAATCATGTATTTTGTTCAGTGGCATAGTGCGTGATTTCGCCGCCTGGGGTCTACTGAAGATTCGTCGCTCTATTTTCATCATTAGTCAAAAAAATTGATAAAAATTCAAATATCTTTAAATTTTGTAACTATTTAATAAGATTTTTGCGTTTTTCGCAAAGTGAAACGTTTTATGGAACTACTAATATCAATATTCCGCCAATATTTTCATTAATCGCCCGGGGTCATGAGCCTCCTGGCACCCACCAAGCTACACTACTGATTTTGTTGATTTTTAAAAAAGGCCAGAATTTTCAAAAAGAGTTTTTAGGAAAATATTTAAAACAGTATATCAAGATTCTAGACGCTGATTACGGTGGTTTATAAAAGAAATCGTAAAAAACTTTTGAAAGAAACAAGGACGAACAGTATCCTAAGATAGAGAAAATTTTATTCACTTCTTATAGAACCGCGTATATATTTGTCTATAATGCATATTGACGTATAAAAGTGGGGCTTAATCACATAATATATCTGTTTGTATACTATGTAAGTCAGGGATTTTCGATTTTTGCATCGGCAAGCTAGAGGCGGAAGTTTGAAATAAACACCCCATTGATTTGCAACCTGTGACGATAAAATACCCGATGACTTTTAATCAAACGTATGGTAAATTTCAACAATATTTTTTATAAATTGTCAATTACTTAAACTAAGAACAGTATTTATCAGCTAATTACACATTGAATAAAAATAATGAAAATCAAAAATTGAAGTTGATAGCATTTAGAAATAACTTTGTTTATACATATAATTACGAATTTATTTAAAACTGCGTGTTTAAATTCATAAAATCGATATATTTTTATGGACAAAACTTATTTTGTAAATCGATATTCTTCAATAGTATGAATTTTAACGTTTAGTGATTAGGTTCTTCAGTTAATTTCCTTAAATATTTTATTCAATGAAAAGTTCTTATTATCTATTCTTGCTGCGTCTTTATTTAAAGATACTGTAAATGATTAGCTAGTTATTATATAGATGAAAGTTATCATATTGTCCGTTAACTGATTTGTAAATAAATCACTAGTATTTTGTAACCATAATTTAAAGTTTCTTTCTCGGTCAAAGTAGTGAAACTAAATATCCTGAGGAATAAAATTTATTTTGATAAGCAAATTGTTCTAATTTGTTCTAAGAATAAATTCTAATTGTTTTTGTAACTTGATTATTTCACTAAGGAAGAAGTTATTTCCACAAAGATGTAATATAGAGGACTCATGTTTAACATTATTTGAAACAGTTAATGATTCGGGGATTCTATCTCTCTCCAATTTGATCGAAAATGTTCATTGTCAGAGGGCAGCAGTAAAGAAAGGCATATTTCATGCTATGTGCATGAAAGAATAATACTATGAGACAGTATAATCACTCATGCATAGATAAACCATATCCATGAAATAGTTATGTATAAATAAAAAATTATTTGCTAGATAAATTTTGCACATTTATTCTATACATATACCTATTACTATTCTTAGGTGAAAATTTGTATTTTTTCTATTCTTCGGATAAAATTTTATCCGTAAGATAAGTGTGACTATCTAGATATGAAAATCAATGTATTCCTAAGCATTTTCAGAATCATCAAATTGTCAAGTTTATTTTAGTATTCTATGAATAACTACCTTTCAATTTTGAGGAATGAAAAATATATAATTTTTCTTTGTAACTTAGTTATTTTTTTTAAAATGGTTTGAAAAAATTTCGCTAAAAAGTATATTATTCCTTTATTCTTTCCTTAATGATTTGATTATTTTTAAAAACAGTAACTTGAAATTCTTCAGAAGATTTGATTCGTAACTGCAAACACAATTCGTCATAGTCGATTTTCTAGCGGAACCTAGGATGGCTGTAGCTTGGAGGGGGTGAATTATAAGACACATGTTTAAAATTAAAAAAAAATATTTTGATCTTAAAATTTGTATTTAAATATAACATTCTGTATTGTACCTATAAGAAATATTTTGTGCATTTTAAAGGAAAAGACTAATACAGTTTTTAAAGCTGTAATTTGAATACATTATAGTGATTAATGATTTAGTTTACTATTAAGTCTACTAAGTTTTACTCCTAATGTTTTAAGAATATTTTACGCTATAAACTGCAGAAGAGTACAGGGAAAAGTTTGTTGCTTGCAAGACTAATTGTCGAAGTTTTCTCAAAGCAGTAATATTTGAAATTTTTATTTTTTCATACTACTACCAAAATATGTCAGCACATAGTCCAAACTTTGGAAAATTGTTATTACCAGTAAATAATTGGTTTAAGGAATAAGTGATTTCAACTTATCTAAATGATTTCTAAAATATGCTTCCTAGAGGACTAATATTTCATAATATTTGGGAAGTGAGAAAACGTATTTTTGGAAGTTGTAGCAGAACATGCATTACAGAAGGGTCACAAAAATTTTAATTGGTGTTGCTCCGTCTATGGAAAAACCTCCATCACTCGTCTTGCGAACTATGAGCTATGTTTTCCCTTCTTCGTCTTCGTCATTTTATAGCAGTGGCAATAAAATTTTATGACGAGAAATTTTTTCGTCGATTTTCAAACTATTTATTTCTTTATAAAATTTTTAAATATAAGTACATATTTTTTTAATGACTTATCAACAAAAACTGTTGTCAAGTCGCGTATTTTCCTGGATATACAAAAATTGAGGTTCAAGTTTTATTAAAAATAGCCTAAAATATTTTTTAAATTATAATATTAATTAAAGTCTACAAATCAAACCAACAAACATATCTTCATAGTTTTCCGTACAAGTCAGGAAAAACGAATAAATCAAACCGGTTTATTTTAAGTTTAAAACAATCACGTGAATGATATCCATCCACAACAATTCTCTATAGTTTATCTCAACCTTGCCCACAACAATTTGCTTAAATAATACCAAACTCTGATTACGGAAAACACGTTTAAACGCAAAAACTAACGGTAATCGTTTCAGCACCAAATGCGTTCTTGCCCTAAGATTAAATTACCTAATATAAAATGTGCACGAACCAGTCGCCTTAAACATCACCGGAAAACCGATATGTTCCACATTTTCCACACACAGAAAAGAAGACCAATGCAATTCATACAAATTGTTTTGTATACATTTTATCTATGCCACTGCCATTTCAATGACTTATAAATAAGTTCTAACAGTGTGAATGTTTATTTAATTATGCTAAATAGTTGCTTAATACGGATACATAATCTTTATAAATATTTATACTCAATCCGACATTATGCAATTAAGGTTTTGTCGCGTATGATTTGGAAAAGATTTCAACGCAATACTCTAATCTTAATCACAGTTAAAGCATTTATAATGCAATTGAACATTATGATTTTTTTGTTTGCCTTTTACACGAGCCATTATAGTCGGATTATGCAATAATTATTATAGGTACCAATTATAAAAATATTTTTTTTTGTAACCAAGACCTTGTTGTTAATATTCATTAGTATTCATACTAACGTTTATATTAATTTCAATATTATTTTATAAAAACGAAAAAAAGGAAAGTATGAAAAATCTAATTAACAATTTAAGAATATATCTTAAAATTCTTTGTTTTGATGACTTACATTCAGGAAATGTGTTCCAAGTTATAGAGCAAATAGTTATATATTTATTTACATAAAACAGTAGATATCAATTTGCTTATCTTCAATTACCTAATAATAAGAATAGTACGATAACGGTGTTTCAAATGTTTAGTTATGACGAGCTTAAATGATGATTCCAAATAGTCTGCATAATTAAAACGGATTTTAAATCACGATAAATTAGTTTTATTGCTGAAAGGTTTAGTATTTTCGGGCTATAAATGTATAAGTAAAATAGCTCATCATCGCAAAATTTATTGAAAAGCCGAGGAAAAACAGTTAAATTTATTATGTAGAGAAATCATGATTCATTTTTATCAAACACTTATTTGATATATTATATATATAAAAAGATTTGTATGAGGAAAAATTGTATATGAAACGAACTACGCATTTACAGTAGGCCTACGTATTAAGGAAGTTACACAGAAAACCTTCAACTAGTCTCGTTTTTGAATTTCAATTATGTATCCTTGTGTTATAAGATAATAGAAGAAATTTCCATTTGGACAAACTATTAACGTTCCACATTTAATGTCGACTTTGTAATGAATCATTCAAATAGTATGAACTTTGAGGTTTGTGTGAAAAGAATTAGCATGTGAATAGCTAGATTGGTACGTAAATGGGGAGGCTGGACGCAAAGGGTTGCGTCGTTAAAATAATAATTGGCAACATTGATGATACTTCATAGATATTTCAATATGGTTAAAATTGATCGAAAACAAGAGTGGGGTGAGGAAAAAGTTTTTGTCTTCGAGACAAAAAAAATGTCGAAATATTTACCATCATTGAATCAATATATCACTGAGAAATGATAACGTAAAATTTATTTATATTATGGTAATGTCATATTGTGTCCAGAAGAATGAATCTGGTTAGATACTTTAATGGAAAAATGCCAGTTTAATGTATTTTTTTAACTTGATGAGGGTTGATGAAATAATATTCTTAATTCTTTTAAAATGAATTTATTAAATGTATTTTTTTATAAATTACACTCTCTTCTTAGGGTTTCATAACCAAACAGCAAAACTGATTTAGATTTAGATTTCTTTATATATCCGCACACAACTACAAGAGTTTAATTCATGGAAGCTTCATAGCATTACAGACTAATGCTGGATCAGCTAGTATATTATATAACATAAGTATTAGGTACATATTATAACAGCTTCTACATTTTATTTCAATAACTAGTTGCTGATAGAAACTCATTATTTTGCTTTTAATCTATAGATATTATTAATTTCATAAGTCCATATCTAAAGTAATAATGGAATGAATTTGTCATAAAATTTCTAACTTGCCTTCAAAATAACCTAAGTGTATTTTAAAAATAGTTGGAAGATGTTTTTATTTAAAATACATTTTTAGTTTCAATGTCCTTATAGAATGTAGCAATTCCTATTTGCAAATTATTAAAATATTTGTCTATGTTATAATTTTATTTACTCTTGATTGACTGACCAAGTTAATAGTAATCAATAACCAACAAATATTTGAATGGAATTTGAACATATACATTTTTAATTCAATTAAATGGTTCTATTAACCAGGATATAATTGGTAATATTTTAACATAAGCCGATAAATACCTCACTTTAATAATTTATTGTGGATTATAATAGATGGGATATTATTCTTCTCAAATTGGATGCCTATATTACTGTAACTGTATCAACTGTATTGTCTGTTTTGAATCACAATACGTTTCGTTTCTGTGTGCTTTACTCATAATAATGTTAGAAGGCTTTGTAAAATAATACAATTTATAATATATTGTTAAGGATTAATTATAGACTTATTGATCGAGTCAATATTTATTTATTGCTCTTTGTTAATACTGGCGCCCACTATGCTTAAAGACTAGGATTTCATTGTCCAGTAAACCGATAAGAAAAAAGAGTTTTTCTATCAATAAATCCCCGTAATTGTAGTTTATGACTAACGTTAACCACCATATCATCAATGAAAGTATATTTTTCATACAAAAGATAAACTCTTTATACTTGTTTGGCAAAAGTATAGAGCAGCTTCTAGAAAGAATTTGTAGAACTTAAGTTTTATAAAAATAAAGGTACGATGGTGTTAAAATCCTCCAAGTATCCCAAACATAAGATCTTAGAAAAATTATTGATGACAAAATTACCCTATCTTATAATATTTTATACATTTCTTGGTTCTGCTATCCACAATAAATAAACGTGTTTCTTAACTAATATAGTTTCTTCATATCAAAAACGGAATTAGGTATGTGTCTTTTTTATGGGTTAGTTTTGGAGTTTCTATTTTTGTTATGCAAACAAATCAAATGTGAAGTTAAGCAGATCAAATGAAATGAATCGTAGTTTCTAGAATTTACTAATTACAAAACTAAGAGAATGGGGGTTGGCGACCCACTGAGGGATTGGGATTAATGAGGGATTTCATTTTCATTACTATGATGTTACATTATTTAAAAAAGAAATAAACGCAGGAGTTGTGTATATTGTAAAAAGTAGATGTACACAAAAAAATATTCAACCCTAAGTATCACGGAGTATAGATACCAGGAGTCCGAGTATAAGTTTTTCCACGAAATTCATGTACACAAAAACCGACCCAGATAGTTCCCTTTTCTATCACTTCAAGCGCAAGTATTCAGAACGAACCAAAGGTCACTACGATTTTAGGAAGGTATTCCAATCTATAGATAGTTCGTATCTATAATCTTCCTATCATTAGTGTGTTTGAAGTACTAACTTAAATCGAATTTATGTACTTTCTGTAAGATAACTATGGTAACATAAGTTAGTACTTCAAACAGTCTTGTGGCAGCGCCATATATTAACACATTTCCCATTGTGCAGTAGATTAGAATTTACAGTTTCTAATAACAACAGCACTTCCCGCGTAATGATTCAAACGCGTACTCTGTGAAGTGTTGCATGATCTACCGATACGGGACCTCAAATTGATGTTCATTTTTTACAATTTCGTTCGGGCTCCTGGTACCTATACTCCGTGCTAATCACTTTCATGTCAATTAAGACTTCGTCCGTAAGAAGCTAGATGGATTTGTTTGATCTGAATTTTCTGGGTATGAAATGGGTCTTAGACCAGAAATTAATTTAAAATCGTATTTCAATTTTAAAGTTTCTTAGATTTATTATAAAACATAGTATTAAGCTTACTGGTGGCAGAGTGGTCAAGGTGACCGCTCCAAAACTGGTAAGTGTTGGGTTCGAATATCGAGTAAATTTTCGATGTTTCTTGATTTGCGGATTTTTATTAACCCAAAAAACCTTAGAAGTTATAATGCAGTGATAAATAGCAATAAAAGAAAAACATAATATTATCTTAATTCTTCATTTCACAGAATTAAAAATTCACTTTTAAATCGTATTTCGGTTTTAATATGATAATCGCATTTCATTTAATTGAGCTTCATTGAAAGTTATAATACATATGCGTGACATAAGCATTTATATCAATAAACGAAAAAGGTATATTTTGTTTAAAATTTTGGTCAGAAATTTGTACAAGTCAGTTGTTGACTTAAAAATAGATGAAAGATATATAAAATCTAATCAGGAACGTATTATACCTACTTCAGCATATTTCAATCTGCCTCAATCTTAAATATTACCAAGTTTTTTTATATTTTTTATTTTGTTTTAACGTATCACTCAAAAACATTCGTAGAAATTGAAATGAGTGGGACGCAAAATATATTTTCTTTGTGTGTATATTATTTACTACGCAGTATAATATTTTTACGTAATTCATTATCTTTTCAATGTTACACTCTCGACTGATTGAAATACTTTATCTGTTAAGAACTGATCAGATTTCGATGTGATTTGTATTTTTTCCAAATCTGGAAAGAGATTATTACTTATGCAAGTCTTTCAATTACTTCGAAATATTGAAAACTTGGTGTAGATTTGGAAAGTATAAACACTCAAACGCCTAAGCACATTTTAGTGATTATGCAATGGCATTAATAATGTTCGGAGATATCTACTGTCGACATAAACTAATCAGCTAAGTTCAAATAAATGATTGACCCAGTAACCCTTTGATTTACGCACTTAATGCACAAAATGTAAAACTAATTATTTTTTAAAATTTTAATATTTCCTTATTGTTAAATCAACGGAAGTGATAAAATATTTTTTGAAGCATAATTGTAGCATGACTATAGTACTGCAATGTTTTAATATTAAAATTCATTCATGAATTAGTTATGTCTTTATTAATTGCAAATATACACTTCTTATATAAGTCAAGGTTTTCTCTGAGTTTGTAAAAGAAAAAAAAATTCAATATTGAAATTAATAACAATAATATTTTCTATTTTAAAAGCAATGAAATTTCAAGTATTTTGTTCACGCAAACTTATTTTTACATTTCAAAGGTTTTACCGCGAAGTCTTTTTGAGCTTTTTTATCATATTTTTTTATATGAAATTGTATAAAAATATTGCGTAAAATTTGGTATCAATAAATGTAAAAAAACATTTTAAATTGATAAAAAATTTGGGTCAGTAAAAATTATATTTAATTTTTAATTAAATATTAATAAAATACATCATCAACATAAACACAGTAAAAATGATAAACGAGTAATAAAATTCATTTTTAAACCATATATAAAATTAATGACTACAAATATGAATAGAAACTTACTACTTAATGATTGTATTTTGAAAATTATCATTCGATTTTATTTTTAAGCATTAACAAAAAGGCAAAGCTACAATGCTCGCAAATGGAAAAAGCTGATTTTGCTTTTCTATTCTATGTTGGTTTGGTCATTGTTTATTTTCCCAAGTATAAATTGCAAATGTTCAATGGAGATATATTGTAAGTGGCAGAAAAAGAATTGAAAGAGAATATGTAAATGCTGCACTGCAATTTAAATATGTTTTCTATGCTACGATAAATAAAGACAAAAATTAAATACTTTGTTCCATCGTTAAAATAGTACATACTTATTGAATTACATACGATATATCAATGACCCAATTACTAAATGTAAGATTCACAAAATATATTATTTTTGCAATTCTAATTAAATAAATATGTACATCTATGAAAACGAAACGAAATATGAAGACTATGCTCAGTTTTACCAAACTCTATATTTGGCAAAAAATCAAATTTTCTCAAATAATCTTTCAATATAACTTGAAGCTAATTTTATATTTTGAATTTTTAAGCTGTTCGTCTGTTGATGGCCATTTCCCCAAATGATCGTTTTGCCGAAAAAAAAATTATTCGAAGTTTAAAAACTGTTTCCAATTAAAAGCAATGAAATAGAAAATAAGAAAAATATAATGTTTAAAGAAGCATTCCGAATTTCTGTGGTTACCAAATCTCCAGTTTTAGTCGGGAGACTCCAGGAAAATTAAACTTTCTCCAGAATACAGTTTATAAAAAAATCTTCGGGTTTATTGTTTTTATTTTGAATACTTATCTTGAAACTACACCTTTTTTCTTATTAAATGCAACTCTCCGGATTTGGTCATAGAATCTCCGGACTTACGAAAGTTTAGATTTGGTAACTACGAATTACGTACATGGATTTATGAATATTAAAGGGGCTAATTTACTCCAAAATTCGAGATAAAGATTAAGAATTACTTATTGTAAGAATATTTAATATTACTAAGGACTTGTATTTTCACTCATGGATAGATTCACTTAATTCTTAAGGAAAGCTATTTCATAGATAAAAATTTTATCTGTTTGATAAATCCTACCTATATCATTTTAAAGTTTACATAATTACATTCTTTATTTAAAAGTTTTATAAGAACTTCTATATGTGAAACAGTAGTAGAGTAGAATATTCGTAAGCATAGAAGTGAGGATACTTTTTGACTCTTTTGGTCTAAAGCTACACAAATGGCAAGATTCCATTAGGAATTCAGTAAACTAATGAAGAAACGTCCATTATATTTTCTTTATTCCAAAATTGGAAACGAGCAAATAACTTAATAACGGTTTCCATCTTCTACGGTTCCTAACTTCTGAACGAATTCTGGTCTCCTTCATATAGTCTTACCATCAGAGCTATCAAAGATATTTTCGAAAAGTATCTAAATACTAGATAATTTACTTTTATAAAAAGTATCAGAAGTTACTTTGGGTCTATGTTACTACTCTTAAAAAAAGAACATAAATACTTGTCTTAAGTTACTTTTTATGATACTTTTTCCGTTCCTTTCCATACTATGTGTTTACTAAGTTTCGTAACATATTAGGTAAAACTGTTAGGTAATCAAGTAATGTATTTCTAATCTTAGTTTACGAAAAAAGAAAGTATGTATGTTGAAGCCCCTGTAAACACAGCCCACATAAAAACGATAGAAAGTTAATATAAGAGGTATACAATGAATTTTATTGAACTTAACAAAACAATACTCTAAATGAAATAGAAACAGTAGAAAAATATATAAAAACATCAAAACATGCCTAAAGCTAATTTAAGTAAAATAAAAATAAAACAGTTAAAATTTGTCAAAACAAAAAACCACAAAGTAAACATTATTCTGTACAACCATATCAGGCAGTATAGTACCCCATTTTATTGTTTACTGCGGACTTTATTTTTAGTTGTTTTTTGTTATCTTATATGCTTTTCGGTAACTAAGATACTTTTTAAGTTACAAGATACAGTTATTTTTAAAAAGTATTTAAGGTACTAGTTACTTTTTGTCAAAAGATGAAGGAACAAAAGATACATTAACTTAGATACTTCTGACAGTTCTGCTCACCATTGTACTCTATTTCATTAATCCACATTCAAATTATAGGAAAGTTCAATTGTCGTCTTTCTGTATAGTTATGAAAGTAACCATCCTTTCCTGTCCTGTGTAACTTTTCAGTAGTTTAGGAAACTCTTCTGAAAACCGTCGAAAGTTAGTCGTTGAATATAAGAGAGGTTCACCAACTCTAGTTTTCAATAATCCAGTAATTTACCGTTTAGTTTAAAAATAAATAAAATCTTTTTGTTACTGCGTGGTATCTTTAACCATAGTTCTACCTGAAAATTCGTTAGGTATTAGATGAAGAGCATGTAAAAACATTTAGAAAATGTCATGGAACTTTTATGTTATTGTTTTGTTTGTGAAGTAAGATGGAGTTTTAGTAATTCAAATAAAATTTAAAAAAATTCTCATGATAATATTAACTTGAAAGTTTGTAATTTGTATTTATACAATTTAGTCAATTCTTGTCGTTAGTCAATTCAAAATTTTATAACACTTATAGATATTACCTACTGATTTTTTATTAATGATCCAAGATACATAGATATTGACTATATCTATGTATCCTATGTATATCTATGTATTGATACATATCAATCCATTGACTATAGAGTGTATAGATTTTATTGTTCTTAAAGCTTTCGTTCTTTGCCTACCTTATCTTATGCCTAATATATTTTTCAAAATGTAAGTTGATAGCTAAAAGCTTTTATAGCTTTATCATTTATTTTAATCACATCTAATAACGGATTATCTTCCAGTCTATGCTTTAGAATTGACATTTTGTGATAAAAATTCGAAAATGTTTGAATACTTTATCAACAGATAAATATTTAAGTCTGCTTAGAAGTAAGGATATGCCGACAAATGAATTGTATAGTACATAATTTATTTGGATAGAAAGCATTTTTAAGTAATTGGAGTTCAAGAATAGTAAACATAAAAACACTGACTTCGAAAAAAAGTCAACGCTAGAATTAAAGTTTAGTAAGACAAACGATTTTATATTCGTTTTTTTAAAAGCTAAAATAAGCAACAGCTTTTCTAATATTTACGTGAAAACTAAGCATTCTAAGATCGTTACTTTTATGAAAATAAAATGAAATTATATTGGCGGAAATTAGAATTTCAATGTTTTTCAAGAAGGACAAAGAAGCTAAAATTATAAGCGATATTTGCATGCATGGCTTTTGATTCGTATAAATCCAGAAATAATTTCTGTTCCACAGAAACGTGTTAGAAATAACACAATGACGTGCGGATGACTGCAAATTGTATTTTAGGGTTTCGTGATAGATGAATACTAATAAACAATTTGGTTAAATTAGGTGAATTTCGGTCGAATAATTATTGATTCAATATCTTTTCTCTTTACAGTCTTTCCAAGGGAGCCAAGGGCGAGCGTATTTATTCAACTCCGTGTAAGTATCTCTACCATAATCAGATTTTACTTATCAATTTATTTTTACATCATAATAAATTCATGGCGATGTTTTTGTAAGACCGGTCACAATGGACACGAAGTGCAGGAAAAACTCAGGTTTTTATATAATTGAAGATAATCAATAGAGTCGGTTTAACAGCGAGAGAGTTAAATTTTCTTGAGAACTACCAAATTAAATTTTCATTAAGCATATCAATAAAATACTGCACGTGGCTTGAGTTTTCTTATTTATCTTGCTCGAAAAAATTATCCTTCCTTTCACATTATATCGATTTGTAATTAATATTTATTCGAGGTAGTTTCCGTTTTTTTGCGTCAAGAAAGTTCTGCTGTCACGTTGCGTGACAAATGTAATAGCTGTAATTCAATATGAACTCGAAATCTAAGCATTGCAAAACTGATACCTGAAAGCAGCATGATATTCACATACATTATGTAATATTACATATCACCATTCCTTGCAATTTACAATGTTTAATTATTTAAATCGAGTGTCTTGCAAGTTTTTGTACTAAAAATGAGTTTTGTTCAGTTAGTAATAGTCTTGAGATAAGAACGTTGCTGGTCTTTAGTCCAAAGAAGGCAAATGAGAAAAATCTGAGTCTTTTTCGCGAATAATTAATATAGGGATCATTTTCCTGGATAAAATTTTTACTACTAATCTAACAAAAAAATAAGTTTTCTTTTTCCATCAATAACGAAATTCATAACGTCGGCCTAAAGGGTTAACTTGAAAATGTTCATTTTAACTGTTTTTGCAGGGGAAGGAAAAAAATGAACGTTAGCGACATAAGTTAGTACAGATTTAGTACAAATTTATGAAAGAATTAGAAGCACTATTTGGGAATCAGAAATATCCGTTGTTGAATAGATGCGTGTTTAATTTTAAATTCAAGTTTCTTTGTATGTTACATTTTCAATTAAGAGATTTGAAATTTACCTAAAAAATTATTTAAAATTTCTGTAATCCACTGTTGATCAGTTCGCGATCGATCGTTTGCCCACCTCTGCTTTAGATTGATTGTACAAATGGCCTTCCCACAATACAGTATCTTAAAACACGGCTTCGCTACAACACGGTTCATAAATTGGAGATTCTCCTAAAACACAACATCCTGCACCACGGTTGCACTTTAATACGATAAGAGAATTACAAAAATGTTTGTTGGTTTGAGGACATCCAAGATTAGTTAAGGGATGAAGACATTGGTAAAGCGAATTTGGTGGAAATGGCACCCGAAGCTGTAGAATGTAAATCAAATCTATTTGGTGATACTAGCATGGATAAAGATTGTGAAATTTTTTACTAAATTAAAACTAGAAAATTGTAATAAAGCTTAGCCTTACCTGAAAATCTCAAGCCATTTTTCTGAATTTAGATCTTTCCGCTGAAAAAAACCGAAAACTCAAAAGGGATTTGTAAAACTGTGTATACTGAGGTCAATACTGAGAAATTTACAATGACCTGGTAAGAATCAGCGACTAAACTAAAATTACAGATTTTTTAAAAAGAGGTGCATATGTAAGAACTATAAAATTTAAATGAACAAAAAAGTTTTTAAAGGAGAAGACGATATCTTTCCACCCAAAAAACGTTCTTGGTTGATTATTTAATCAGTTTTTGGAACGTAATCCCCCTTTTTGTATTGACTTTAGATTTCACACAATATTGTTTCACGTATCATGGTATTTTCTAGGAACCTCTCTATCGTGTTATAGAAGGGATACCTGTATTATCGCTTGGAAATATTTAATCAAAATAAAAATAATAACAGTTACGTTTTAAAGCTGGAAAATTTAAAACCTCTGTAATAAATTATTGAAAAATCTTTAATGAAATTATTTTTTAGATTGTAAATAAAATGATTTTTCAAAAAAAAAAAATGCGACACACCTAGAAACATGGAATATCGGAAAAACAATTCGGTTACGGTTTTTTCTCGATAAAAAGGGCTATAATTTCAATTAAATTTTTAGTAGTCAAATGAATTACTTTATGTTCTGGAATATATTTTCTGAATTTGTTACAATAAAAACTGTTTTTTTTTTTACAAATAAAGGTAAACTATATCCTTCATAATAAAGCTTTATTAAATACCATTTTGTTTGCTAACATAACTGATCAAACATTAAACTTTCTTGAAAATCATTGTCGTCACTATTATGAAAGAGGGAAAGCAGATGCAAAAACTTTAAATGAACAAAAATTTCTGAAAGTGAAGACGATATCTCTCTACCGAAAAAACGTTTTCAACAATACATTTTCTATGAATCTATCTACCGTGCTATTTGAAGGATACCTGTACTATTTAATTTGTATCCTTGAGGTTGTTTAGAAGTGCGGTGGCGAATTATGAGAATAGGGGGATTTCTCCATTCTTATAAGTAGTTGTAGATATTTCTGTCAGGCTTTTAAGCACTCGGATCGAATTTTGATGCGATTTTCTACCTTTACGTTGAAATATATTGCTTTGAAACCCCCAAATATTGATGATTTTGATGTTAATTGACGCGAAATATTTCAAAGAATGCATCACCATTTTTTCAAAAAAAAGTTTATTTCTACGAACAGAGCGATCGCGAGTTGGTTGAGATCACGCATAAATTTTCCCATTTACCCTGTGTTAGCGATTCAAAACTACGCAACTCTACGATTTTTTCTCTTCCGTTAATAAACCTCAAGTCGACTTGAAATTTATATAGAGACATGGCTCAAATAGTTGACTACCTACCGTAATAATTTCAACTTTTTCTCACTACTTGTGATTTTCTTCTAAACAATCTTAAGATACTTAAGTAGAAGCACTGTCATTTTTTGATCATTTTTAATTCGTTGAAGTCAAGGGAGTTAAAAACATCGCTTTCCCTTTCTCAATTAAACCTAATAACATCTATTCATAATCTCAAAATATCTGTCTATTATTTATAACGCATATGATATAGTAGGTATATTTGAGTACCAAAACGACTTCGGTTGTTCAAAATTGGCCAAAAATGATTTTTTATAAAAGTAGACTTTGACCGCAACACATAGCGAATAATTACGTGCAATTTATTCATTCTTTTAAATCCAAAAAAAAAAATTAAACGTATTTTTAAAAAAAGCCATGAGAGTTATTGATTTTAATGGAACTAACTCATTTTTCTCGCTATAACTGAAAAACATTGGACATAAATAAAAGTTTGAATCCATATTTTGTTTAGATTTTTTATTTAGCTTTAAATATTCTATAGCAAAGGTATACTTTAGACCGGTACAATCAGATAACGTCTCATTCTCTGGTTTGTTTTTAAGTCAATTTGTGAATAAATCGATCAATTCATTATGGTTGATTCATTATTGCTAAATTCATTAAAGTTGATTTATTCGTGAATTTGCTTGAAAAAATTGAGAATGAGACGTTCCCAGATTGTACCGGTCTAAAGTATACATGTGCCTATTTTATTTATATATATATATATATATATATATATATATATATATATATATATATATATATATATATATATATATATATATATATATATTAGGAGGGCACTTTTCTTTCCTCTCATAAAAATGCTGATATATTGAGTCTTTAATCTATTAAAAACCAGTTTTTTTCAATTTCGTCAAATATGGTTAAAAGCTTATTACAAATAAACAATTTTTATATTTTTTTAAATCGATTGCGTTTAGATTAATGTTTTTTAGACCGAGAAATTTATGCTCTAGTTATAAGTACTTAGCATTAGAAACTAATATTCGTTCATTAAAATTTGATTTGTATTTTACAGAGTAAATGTAGGTTGTGGGCCGGCCGAAGAGCGCGTACTTCTTACTGGACTTCATGCAGTCGCAGATATTTATTGCGAATGTTGCAAAACGACATTGGGATGGAAATATGTAAGTAGACTATTCTCTAACTTTAATCGATGATTTTTCTAACATTTATTATTTTTTCTAGGAGCATGCTTTCGAGTCAAGTCAAAAATATAAAGAAGGCAAATTCATTATTGAACTAGCTCATATGATAAAGGAAAATGGATGGGACTGATGGTAGCTGTATTCCAACCGGTCGGATACCCTCGGCCGGATATCAGTATTTTTCAATTTCTACGAAATCGGAATAAGATGAACACCTGCTGGCGGAAAACGGGCGAAATGAACTGCGTTTTTGTCGAAATGAGAGCATTTCAAGCTCGGACGCTATACAAAAGTTTTTGTGATAATCCGTCGTAGTTAACAAAATAACTCTTAACATAAAGAGGCTTTGCTTTGCTACTTTATGGAGACTTTTATACATGCGTGTGATAATGATGGACGCGGCTGTGTTGTGTAAAATAACGATTCTTCTCAGTGTGGATTATTCATTAATTGTGACAATGTAATGTTTCATACTGCCAGTAGATTTTATCTATCTCTAATTTAATAATATATTATATTAATATGACTATCGTATATGAATAAAACAAACTTAATTATCTTGTAATATTTATTTCTTATATATATTTCCATTTTTCCATCAACTCAATAAAAGTTTCTCCTATCAGTTTGATTTATTTTATACATATCGCTATAAAAGAAACTACATCTACTAACATCAGTGGGTGTAAGGATATTGGCCAAATAGCCTTCAAGAATCAAGAGGATAACGATGTTCCATATCAATTATAAAAGTCAATGAACCAAGGTCCTTGTCAGGTCCTTCCTTCCAATGACATTGAATAATTTGGTATTATGATTCCCAAAAGATACGCAGAAATAATATTCTTGAAATGGTATCATTACTTGTATTACTATTATGCTCCTAAGTCTAAACAACTTTTCAAAACAAAGATAAACCGATATTCAGTAATGATATAAACAGAGATAGAGAGAAAGTATAACTTCCCAACAAAAAGGTAAAAAAAAAACTAGTGAACTTATTACAACTTGTTAGATACAGTAATGCCCTCTTGTGTACACAAAAGTAAATAGAGTCACAAAACAGCTGTTCATGCCACAGCATTTGCAAAAATGAACAAGCATCAACAAATTTTCTTCAAATTGACAGCTGGAATTTAATTAATTAATTTTATTTTAGCCTTAGTTCTTTTTACATAGTTTTTAATAAAAAAATAAATAAAAAATGGATTATCATTACGATGGACCGGTAGACGCACTTGATAATTCCACAGAAATTATTTCAAGTAAGTTAGCGAATATCCACTTACACACGATTATTAGAACTTTTGGGTCCTGTTAAATTTTAGTGTATAATCAAATTGATCCAAATGCCGAATATATTGAAACGCAATGTATATTGGCCGACGGAGGAGACCGATTTGGAGTAGCGGCTGTGGCTTTTGATCCTCATGAGGAACTTCTTTGGATGGGAAATCAAGGGGTAATAATAGTGAATTAACAATAAGTTATAGGCGTACTAAGGTCAAGTTAATTGTAGGGCCATGTCACATCATATTACGGTCCTGGGTTGCAAAAATATACTTCTTTTCAAGTTCATGCTAACCAAGATATTCGGCATCTGTCAATGTTTAATGATGGAATTTTAGCGTTGACCGCATCTACGTTACGATGTCAAATGAGACGAGGAATACCAATTTTCACGCACAAGTAAAATACTTATTTTTTCGTTAGTAAAAACAATTTATCTTAGTAATTTTTAGTTCCTCAAATATGGTTGAAATGCAATGTATGTTACAACTTAGTCCTACAAGACTTTTGATGGCAGGCCATCAAGATAAAATGATAGACTTTAATATGGAATTAGCCAAAGAAACTGAACTTGTAAGTATGAAACTGAAAGGCAACTAATTTCAGTTAACCCCAATTTAACTTTTAGATTTCAGCCGGAGATTCAGGCTGTGCTTTGTTGCGAATGCATAATAGATTCGTCTGTGCTGGAGACCCAGTTGGTCGAATCACTCTTCGTGATCCTAATTCCTTGAAAATAGAACATTCGCTGGAAACTCATTCAGGTTCTTTGAGCGATTTCGATGTGCAAGGAAATCTTTTGATTACTTGTGGATTTAGTAATCGTCAGGGCGGGGTTGCGTGTGATCGTTTTCTCATAGTTTATGATTTACGAATGTTGCGAGTTGTGTCTCCAATTCAAGTTGTTATTGATCCTCTTTATTTACGCTTTTTGCCATCAGTTTCCTCCCGATTGGCAGTTGTAACACCGATGGGCCAAATTCAGTTGGTAGATACTGTAGCATTGTCAGAACCAAGACTGTGTTTATATCAAATGAATAATGCTGGGGCAATGTGTTTAGCGTTTGATATTTCTTCAACTAGTCAAGCTATGGTTTTGGGAGACTCCAGTGGAAGTATTCATATGTTTTCCAGTGCGAATTGCGGCCACGATTTGGTTTTTAATACATACTCTCGACCAACTGAACATGCAGATCCCGTGGATATGTCTCTTCCACCTATTGCTTACGATGACTATCATACTCCACTATCAGTCGTTCCGCTGCCCCTTTTGAACAACGGAACACCTTTGGCTTCCGATTGGCCACCGCAATTGTTACAAAAAGTTTACAGGTTTCCATTCATTTTATAATACACTGAATTCTTATTACTTGAATTTCTGGTTAATTCGATTTTTTTTAGTTCCTTAATTTTTCTTCTAAAACAATGCAATCTTGTATAAATCTTATTTAATTTTAATTTTTAGCTTCGAATTATTTCATAACAAATGAAAATCGAGCTTGAACAAAACATATTTTTTAAAATTACTTTGATATTTGATGATAATGAAATATCAAATGCATTTAATCAACTCAAGCCTAATATTGTCCGTTTAGCTACACTTACATCTTTTGGCATGAAATAGGCGCAATAATATTCATTGTTGTTTAACTAATTTTAAGTTTAGCGAAAAAGAAGTGAAGAAAATTAGATTCGTTATAAAAAGAATTTAGCTGACGGTTAAAATGTTTTTCTTGACACAAATTATTCCCCTATTTCCCCTTAGCTTGAAATTGATTATGGTTTTACAGTTTATGTTTTTGAACTTTTGAATTTCTGAATTTTTGAACTTTTATAAATATAGAATTACATCAAATTTTCAACTCCTTTCGACTTGATTTTTGTTTACAAGTTTTGCAAGTAATTTATATTTTTTTTAATGATAATTAGGGTTCTTGAACAGTGCCTTTCCTAAACATAACAGTGATTTTTGTTATAAAGATTTTGACATCTCTAGACCATGAGTTTTGCAGTAAGAACCGATTTCATTATTGAAATAAATTTGCAATTCGATTTTTTTTAATTTTAATGATAATAACATGAGGCTCACTTTTTCAAAAAAAAAAAAAAAAAAAATACAAATTTCAAAGTTAGGCTCCCTAAATAATAAACGATAAGAACGACTTTGAATATAGGGCTAAGGTTGATTTTTTTAATATTACTATTTTCCTTCATAATATTGTTAGTCATTCTTAGTCTCCATCGTTTATAATAGTCTGGTGAACCGAAAATAATATATTCGTAACAATGTTCAGTATTCACTGGTAATGTAATGGTTACCTTGACCACTTGTATAAGAGTAAACTTTAATCTTTTTTATGTTGTGATATATAAGAAAAGCAAATATTTGGAATTTTTATAAAATCAAATAGTGTATTATTAATTTCAATAGACTATTCAATATGCCACTATAGATAATATATAATACCATCTGATATAGCACGGTTATATCTGGCTTTATGTATTTATTACCTGTATTTGACGTTCTCATGCTATTAAGGATTAGCTAAATTAAAAATAATTTTACTATTAAAATACCTATTAACTGCAATACTATTTTTTGGATAATGAATTTTTAGTTTTATTCTGGCTCGATTTTGTTGTTTGTACTTTTATTTATTTCCAATTAAAATAATTTTACAGACGTAATCCAGGAATCGATCCTGAAATTCTGCGAACTATAAAAGTGCAAGGTCCAATCGGTTACGCGCCGAACCCAAAATCAACTCGTCGAAATCAAGTGAGAAATAATAATTTGCCTTCTACTATTTATTACTATTGACGTTTTTAATAAATTTAACAATATTAGTATAATTCAAGTCTAGTCAAGAATCAACTAATTAGTTTTGTTAGAAAATAATTCAAACCATTATTGTCGCCTTGAAAATTCTAATGATCGTTTGTGATTTATTGAAACGCTAGCAATACATTTTCAAGCTATTCGATAAAAGCGTTAAGAATACAGATCTTTGAATTGTTCCTTATCCAGTTTTAAGAGACTCATTAGACTGCGTTAAATAATAATTGAATTTATCAATAAATATTTTATATACCAACGTTAAAATGCATTAGCACAATTTTTACTTTAAAGTAACTAGTCGTTTGTATGCCAGTTATTAGTGATTTTTTTGGTATATCAAAGATTTTATGGTTCCAAAGTTAATCCTGTGATATACGTTGTTAATTGTTCTCTGTACAAATGTACTGTTTTGGTATCTGACCTAAATAAATTCATCAAAAACAGTCATTTTGTTTCATTTCTATTTTCTTTAAATTACCTCTTATTGTAAGTGAAGGAGGTAGGAGGCAAATTTTCATGTTTTTATAAGATTACAATTTATTGAAAAGTATGATTTCGCTCAATTTTTATTTGTTAGGTTCTGTATACTTTGGATAAACACGGCAATCGAGCCCAGTCTAAATTGTTCACATCAGACTCGCGTAATGCTAAAAGCGGCACAAACGAGGAAATCGGTTTTATAGCGATTCCAAAACGATATCGAAAAATTGATGCGAAATATACGAAATTGGGAAGTGAAGATTATGACCAGCATAATAAAACAGGTTTACCCGGATTAGAATCTACATTACCAAACTCGTATTGTAATGCAATGTTGCAGGTACACTGACTAAATATATTGTACTAACAATTTATTTTTAAGCCAATTTCTTTTAGGTTTTATACTATATTGAGCCTCTTCGAGTAGCCTTATTATCACACACCTGTAACAAAGAATTTTGTTTATCTTGTGAATTGGGTTTCTTATTTCATATGCTAGATATATCCTCGGGAGCACCTTGTCAACCTGGAAATTTCTTACGTGCTTTTCGAACAGTGCCTGAAGCCTCTGCTTTGGGACTTATACTTAGTGATCTTCATCCAGAAGCCAAGCAAAAAACTGATCTAATTCGACTAATTCAAGTAAGAAACCATCTATATAATGAACCAGTATTAAGCATTCGAATTTTCCAGAGTTGGAATCGTTTTATTCTACATCAAATGCACTACGAAATTTTGGACACAAGAAAAAAGAAACTAGAAGAGCAACAAAAACTAGCGGCAAAGGAAGTGAAACCATTCGTATACAAAGAAACTGATTTTCCAACGATTTTAGGCGTAGCAAATAGTAAGAGACAAGCAAGACTTCATGCTGGGAGTCATAATATAAGTAGCACATTAGGAGGAAATGGGAATAGTGAAGAATATGGTAAATATATGTGGATCTCAAGAGCCAAAGGTAACGTGACATTTATCAATGATACTTTAGAGTGTAATCAAGTGCACGTCGCCTGGCTGTATGTATTCTTAATTTTTTTTATTTTTACTGATTTTTACTAAGCACTGATTTAGTTCATGTTTTTTTTTTGCTCGAGTGCAAGAGTTTGTAATGTCATATTTTTATATGATCGATTTATCTGTGCTTATTTTTTAATTTAATTTTAATATTTTTTTTCTTGATTTAAATTGCTTGAAGTTTAACGTTGAAAGCTTCCCTAAAAGGTCCACAGTATGTTACATTTAGATTCATTAAAAAAAAGTAGTCAACCTCTAACGCATGCGTTAAATATTTACTCAATAGATCATATCACACGTATCACACTAACTATTTCATTCATTTTTAAAAACAGTGTGTACTTATGTACACTTGTTAGAAGTTATACTTCTTTAGTATGAATAAAGTATGTTTTTGTTTTGTTTTCAAGACAAACGATTGATAAATGACAATGGTATTAATACTAAGCAAACTTCAACGTGTGAAAGAAACTCAATTTGCAAATTTTTGGAACGAAACAACTAAAAATAGCATACTTCAACACTTCTAAACTCATAAACCTGCATAATATGAATAATTTATTTTGGATACCATTAAATTATCTTTACTCAAATTTAAAATTCAATAATATCTGTAGAAAATATAATATAACAAATTGGTTTTATTTATATCAAACATGTGTTTAGTATTATTCCATGAAAATCTTTGATTTTTCTTAAAAATGCTTTCACTTATTCTAATTCACCAATTCATTATTTTTTTATATTTTGGTTTGATTTTCATCTAACGGATATAAAAAAATATAAAGGACATACAATCATGTAAATATAAAACATTCCAAATCTTTTTGCGGGTTGTTAAGTTATTACTAATTTCTTAATAATAGCTTTGGAAATACAAAAACTGAATTTATAATTTAATACTAATGGAATAAATGAATGTGTCGATTTTTGATAATGCACCCAACGCGCCTAAAGAAGTATAACTTCAAAAACACGCACCAATTGAAGCCATTTTAATTTTTTTAGTTTTACTTATCGTCGCCTTTTACTATTATATTGTAATCCAATAAATCGAGAAATAAATTTTGTTCCATACGAAATTTAAACCAAAGACTTTCTGGTCATCATTTTGACTGTTATTTGTATGTCTTTTTTTGTAGGTCATTTTTATGTATTTGATTCTACAAAGTAAAGCATTTACTAAATAAGTACAAAGAAAATATTTTTTTCATTTTAACTTTTGTATGAAAAAAATTAACGCTACGTAAAAGGTCGACTATTTCTGAACTTCAAATTTATCATCAAATCATTGATCTAATGCACCTACATTTAATTGCACCAACATATTTTAATTATTTCATTGAATTCTTTAGTAAAAATTAATATAATTTGACTTTTAAATAGACCAATCTGATGAATCGAAAGGTCAAAACACAAATTCTCAGACAAAACGTGAAGAAGAAACAGAAATCAGCCAATTGTTTGGCACAAAGCAGTTGCACGTGAATCGTTGTTTAAAATGTGGCCATGAACTTACAAAAGAATCAATTTTATTAGTTTGCAATTTAATATATCCAAACGAACCGAAAGAGGCATCTTTCATTGATTTGTTGGCTCGCTCATTACGCCCCGATCAAACAACCCCGGCGTGGTGTGATAAATGCAGTCGTTTCACACCAACAGCACAACTTCGTCATTTGCAAAGTCTTCCTCAAGTTCTTTCGCTGAACTGTGGCCTCGAAAATCCTGTCGATAAGCAATTTTGGCAGAAACAAATCGATCAAGTCGTTGCCAAAGTTATAACGACCAAACCTCAAGAAAAAGCAACTCCTACTCCAGTTGGCAGTACCAAACCTTGCAGATATGGAATTCATTGTGCCAGACCAGGCTGTCGATTTAAACATTCAAATGACGCAACAAAAAATATTTCGTCCCCCGTTGGTTCTGTTAACCATCTATATTATTCAAATGCGTGGCTTCCGCATCATATTGAAATGAGATTGACTGATAAAAAAGACTTACAAATACGTAATTTAAATGTCGATTCTGATAAAGAAGAGAATAAAGAAAATAAAATTCGTCCAGAAGAAAATAGTAATAAAGAAAAACAAGATGAAAAAGAAGCGACCCAGGTTAAACGGTATTCATTAAGCGCGGTTGTGTGCTACGTTAACGACGAGAAGCGTAATTTAGTTTCACTAGTCCGAATACCTCCAGGATATCGTACAGCTAATTACGGTGATACGAGTCAGTGGTTTTTATTTAACGATTTCAGTGTCGCTGCAGTTCCTGCTCAAGAAGCCGTTTGGTTTAGTTTAGACTGGAAAATTCCTTGTGTGTTATATTACACGGCAGATAATTTAGATATGACTCGTACAGATGTAACAAATCCATTAACCCAAGAGGTCTTCGGGCAAGACAAATGCATTGCTCGGAGTGGAAATACAAGAAGTATTACGTTTACTCCTCTATCAGCTTCAGAAATGCCACAACCTGGTAATATACGTTTTATCATAATTATTCTTTTATTTATTTATTTTTTTTTTTTGGTTTTTTAACAGGTGAATTAGTTGCAATGGATGCAGAATTTGTTACCTTGAATCAAGAAGAAGCAGAGCTGCGTAGCGATGGTAAATTATCCACGATAAAACCTTCCCATATGTCAGTTGCCAGAATCACATGCATTAGAGGGTATTTTAAATTGATTTGTCTTTAAAAATGTGTTGGGAATAAAATTTATTTTTATTAGCCAAGGACCTATGGAAGGGACTCCTTTTATTGATGATTACATTTCAACTCAAGAACAAGTGGTTGATTATTTAACAAAATTTTCGGGAATTCAACCTGGAGATTTGGATGCCAATTTCAGTTCAAAGCATTTAACTACGCTAAAAGCAACCTATCAGAAATTAAGATTTTTACAGGATCGAGGAGTAGTTTTTGTAGGACATGGTTTACAAAATGATTTCAGGTATACATAGTTGCATAAGTGAATATGCAAAAAGCTAAACTAGTTTTTTTCAGAGTTATAAATTTGGTGGTGCCTAGTGAACAAGTAATTGATACTGTCGAATTGTTTCATATTCCACATCAAAGAATGGTATCACTTCGATTTTTAGCGTGGCATTTCCTAGGTAAAAATTCATCAAATTTAAGCTTAAAATTATTACTTGAAATATATTTCTAGGAACCAAAATTCAGTCGATTACTCATGATTCGGCTGAAGACGCTCGAACTGCCCTCCAATTGTACTGCAAGTATAAAGAACTTAAAGCGGAAAATAAGCTTTCCGAAGCGTTATCTCATCTTTATGAAGTGGGAAAACAGTACCAATGGCGTGTTCCAGATGACTAATGAATATTGCTGTCTACTTTAAAAATTGATCTCGAACCATCTCAATTCCAGTTTTATTGATTTCACCCATTTAATCACAAAAAAAAATAAGCAAACTATATTTGTAGGAAGTTTTATTGTGTTTAAATTATTTTCATAAACTTTAATTCCTTTTTTGTTACAAAGAAAATTGTACAATAGATTTGAAAAAAGAATATTTTTATTGATATATTTGTGTTTTATTCAGTAACATTTTTTGATTCTAGAAAAGATCTTTGAAATAAGTTAAAACTTATTTCATAATATTACTCTTACAAATTCATATTCGAATTTGCCACTCAGTCTTACAACATTTCCTAAAAAAATTAGAATATAGAATTGGTCCTCGGAAATAAAACAAATACAAATGATGTTTTTGAAGCTCGATTCTTGTTCGTTATTTAAAATCTAGAGATCTAGATTAGAAACCATACGTTTACATTTTTTATTTAGTACAATTAAAAAAATAACAGATCTTTGTTTAAAATTTGATAAATTTAAAGTTATGATTTTCAAGTTTCTTCAATAAAACCAGAACGAAGTACCAAATTTACGCAGAGAACGAGGGGGTAATTAAAATAACCCTCCTCTTCAACTCACAACCAAAGTACATACTGATACATACTTTAAGCAATTTCTAAATTTAAAATCGTTAAAACGAGTATTTGCGAGAATAACATGAATAAAATCTTTATCTACTTTGTAAAATTATTTGTTTAAAACAATATTTTTTAAAAAAATCATAAAAATTGCTCCATCCTATACAGAAAATCTGCGCCTACTTCTAAGCAAGTGCCTATATTGAATAGTAAAAATGTATCTTTAGTTGCATATCTAAAGTGACCCAATTTTTTGAAGAATTTTTAAAGTTATTTTGTTCATTTTTTTAAGATTTGCAAAGATAAGAATGGATGCATCTACAATTTTCTTTTCTCGTAACTCCCTTCAACAAATCTCAACTTTTAACCTTCCATGCAAAGTTTCTTTTCTGCACAAATGTAAAAACAATCCCCTAATGAATGGAATATATAGTTAATAAATTAATTTAAAATTCTTGCAAATCGAAATAATAATTATATTGATCTAGACATAAAATATAACATTTTCTAAATCAATTCAGTATTCCTTTGCTTATCAAATTTTGGATAAATGTTATTCTTCAGATCAACAAAACTTTAGGATTTTCCAAACCAAAACTCAATGATTTAAATTTGTAAATATTTTCATTGTAAACAATGAAATAGTGATAATAAAGAATTGAACACAAAAATATTTCTTTGTTTTCATGCCTTAGTTTTTTTTAGTATTATAAATCGCATGATTTTTTTAGATCAGTTGCCAAGGGGAAAGTATAGAGAGGATTATGAAATCCAAAACAACACTAAGCTTTTGATAAATTACTTTTAAAACTACAATTTGGCAAATATTCTTATTTCACTGAATTATAGAGGGTAAGTATTGTAAAAAAGGTTTTGTAACGTTTTTTACATCGTAAAGTGATTTGTAAAATATTATAAGTTTAAGTGAATTTTTGGAATTTTGTAGTTAACATTTTGATCTAACTTTTCGAACAATATTTTTTAGAAATAGTTTTCAAAGTGTTTAAAAACGTCGAATTATTCTAATACGTTTGTGTAGTCGATCTGGTGATGAATCATCTTCGCTATCACCAAGTGTGCCCAATGGAGTTACTACACTTTCTCTACGGGAACCAAAACCGTCCGTTGGAGACGAAGGAGAGGAACTGCGAATCCAAGTTGAATCTCGTCTACCTAAAATTTTACAAAAACTTAAAAATACATTTTTTTAAAAAGTGAACCCTTCGTGTTTACAATTTTAATTTTCCATTAGTTATACTCTTGAGCGGGATCGTCGCGTGCGAATGTGCAGTTTGTGCATCGCAACGCATCATGGAAGAGTGCTATGTTGTCGCAATAAATTATAACTTCCATAACATTTAATTATACTCGGGACAGAAATTTTTTGGTTGTATGACAAAACAGAACTTGACAGAACAGAACATAGCAAAACAGAACATGGTGGTAAAGAACATTTAATATGTATTTGGTTTAATTATAGTTACTATTTATATCGCTATTTTGAGGGAATGATTAAGAAAAAATAGAAAAACATTTTTTCATCCACTATAAAAATCAAATACTCTAATGATAAATAAGATTTCTTTGACATATTTTACAGCATAATGTTGACTAGTGAAGAAAAACGTTAGTATCCAAACTAAACTTTATCCAAACTTATTTTAAAAATGGAAAATTTTGGTGACACGTAATTTATGTTACATTAATTTTTCCTGTTATTATATATTAAAAAGTTGTAAACAAAAATTCACCCAAATATATTTTGATTTAACATCATATTAATCATCGACCAACCTTCATGCAGTATCCGATATTGTTTTATTCTACGAAGGTCTGTTTTGTCCAGTTATGCTTTTCAAGTAGAACGGTAAAATTTAATTTGCAGAATAGGCAAACTTAAACTTTTACCAGAATCATAAGGGTATATATAGCGATATAGCGTTCGCTATAGGTGCTAGATAATTTTTTCATAATTAAATTTTTATGCATGCTCTATTGTAAACTAAGTTTAAATCAAGCTTTTTATGAAAATATTTTTTTAATTAATACCCAGTACACACCATATTATTATAATATCTATAGTTATATATATAATATATATTACTATTATACCCATTATAGTATTATTTATAATACCCAGTAATTACCCTCAGCGCCCAAAATTCTAGTTACAATCCTTAATTTATAGAACACTCTTGATATTAGTGAAAAATACTGAAAAGTTGGCATTTTAAAATTAAAAATTGCCTATATCTTTTCAAGCCAAAAAATTTATTTTTAAAATCCAAAATTATGATGAAATACTCAAATATCAATCGGTTTTATATTTTATTTCAATCCCTTGAAAAGTTAAAAACAATAATTTCTTATAATTTTACTTCTAATTTATATAAATGTAATTTATGGAAAATTAAATCAAAAACGAAGAACTAATTTGAATGGATATTCAAAATTTAATGTACTCTAAAATTATAAATATTAATAACATATCAAAGAAAAATTTGAAGCAATAAAAGCCATGCAAATTGTATACTTTATAACTATGTACCTATTTCATCGCTTTAAATTTTACTTTTAGTTTATTATTGTTTAAAATTTAAGCTTAGCAAATGATTTGATAGCGCTTTAAAATATACATATTTAGTTGCATTGAATATTTAGGTAAGCACATTAGTAGGTAGTCCTAGTTTTCAAACTTCTACAAATGCTGTTGAAATCAGTTTACAGTTCGGTCGCTAATGATTACCATTTGATGCAATGTGCTTTATGTCTTTCAAACTTCGAAACTCACCCAGAAAGAAAGAAATTTGATACATCAAGCATACCAATATTTAATTAAGCTGTTTAGGAAAACATGAAGAGTACATTAATTACATTAATCAAATTTCGCTCGGACACAAGGCATACCGGCTGGCGGTCCGGAATAGAAGCTCTTTGTTGGAAGTCCTCCAGCAATGGTCGCCGATCTTCGAGAACCAAATAGCTGCCGTTTGGCATGTTTTGCAACATTGGATGTTGTCAGTGAACATCGGCGAGCCGCTGCTGGATTTCCGGCAATATCCGTACTACTAGTCTGGAATGAAAATCATTTTAAAAAAAATATCTATGACAATGTTCAAATTTAGGTACTTTTTTAAGTTTGGGAGCTTTTGATCTTGCGTTTAAAATATCAAACAATGATGCTATTACAGATATTATTAACAGCCCAACGACACACCAAACGACACCAATTCCTCTGGAATCGTCAAAACTATCCTTTCGTTCAAGGATAGTTGCACCTCTCATATTATCCTTACCATATCTCCAAACTTTAGTTTGTCTTCTTTGTTGACAAATTGGAGATGTTGTCTTTTTAGTAATTAGTTCATTGATCAACTGTTGTAATTCTGTTTCAATGTGATCAATATATACAGAGACAGGTTGCGATGGTCGAAAAATTTTCTTTATAATGATTTTCACTGGTTTTTTTTCACTTGTAACTTTGATAGAATTATTCGGGTCTATCGAACTGTGATGGTACTTAGATAGGTAAAAAATTGCGACAAATACGATTGTTACGCTAATTGCTGCTATTATTATTTCTTTAGTGATGTTTGGTTTTTTCATTTTTGATTGTTAAATTAATAGAAGGTACCGAAAGTAAAAGTAAAGACACGAAGGTAAACATAAAATTTTATACAAAAGAGCTTTACAATTTTTTTTAATTTTGTTTGTAAATTTTTCAAATATTGGTTTCCAAATATATCTAATTACCGATTAAATATTTTATCTATATGTCACGATAATACTGCCAGGAAAATTGAGTGAAATTTCCATCGTGTTTAGTTCACACGGCTGTCTAAAAAACGGATAGCGGAAAACGTAAAGTTCTTTTCAAGATTATTAATTTTTCTAATTGTTGAACTAAAATTTTGGAAAACTTTTAACATTAAGCTTTTTAATTCCAATAAAGTTAATATTTTTATTTCACAAAACTTATTTACTTCTGTATAATACATTTTTTAATATGCTGTTGTACTTTTGCTTTAATTCAAACTTAGGTATCAAATTTTTTTTTTAAATTACTATATTATTTTTTTAATCAATTTAACAAAACTGTAACACTATTTGTAATAGATATGTAGTTGCAATGTTGATAGTCCTTTGAACGTAGCATTTTCCAACAAGCGCGTAGAGATTTTCCGACATGTGAATAAAATCAATAACGTTTCACAATCAAACAGCTCACTTTTCCGTCTACGTGTAGGTAAACCGGAACGACACATTTCAGTAGGATTGTTGGAAAAATTATTTTTCAAGCGCATGTCGTCATTACATTTAAAAACTCCAATTTGAATATCTCTATCTACATGTACATAAAGATATAATATGAATTTCCTGCCTTTAGTAATAACTAATAACTAATTTTAAAATGAAAAATTATCTCTTTAGATTGCCGCATACAAATGATAATTGAACCAACTTTTTTAAACTTATAGATAAAATCGTAATTGCCAGACTAATCCATGGACAGTTTATAAATAATGGAATTTACTTTAGGTCTAGACCGCTTTTTTCTGGTGGTTATAAATCGGAGGATTTGAAGACTTCAATTTTTCATATTATGATTTTAAAGATTAATACTTTTCACCATTTAAGGCTTATAAGTCATAACTTAAGCTATTAATAAAAAAACAATTTTAAACCAATAAATTATTTATAAAATTGTTAATAACTTAATAAAAATGCAGACAACGTATTAACTATGAAATTCATAATATTTTTTGCTTCATTGAAAAAAAATAACAATAGAGTTTTAAAATATATTAATAGTTTTTAATTCCGAAATTCGATCGATAGGCTTAATAGATAAACTGAACTTAGAACTATAATTAAATCAGCCAACCCGTTAGTATTTATACTTAAGTAAGTTTAAAATATTATGAAAACTAGTATAAAAAAATAGAAAATTTAACGGTCTTTATAAATTTTAAAAATATTAGATAGTTTTTAACAAAATCCATAGTAAAAATGAATACTTTACTTGAATTGTTCTTATGAAATTGGATACGAAATTTTTAAATATTATACAAGGATAAGGATTGTGTTTACATTATGAGAACATATTTCATCGTAAAACTTAAAATAATTTAAAAATAAAAATTTAGGCATAATTGAAATTAAATTATAAGCGTGAATATTGAATTAATGCCAAAAAATGGTTTTTCGAGTTCTTAAAAGGATTATTTTGTGTTGCCCTCTACATCCAAATTAAGACTCTTTTAAATGTTGTTTCATTTCTATGAAAAGCAATTTTGAACAGTTTTTTTTTTAATTGAAATAGGTATACCAGAAGCTCCCAATCATGTTTGGCTTGCGGCTTCCTTAAAACATCGGATTTTTTCCGCGGCTCCCTTAATCCATCAGATTTTTTTTCTAAATTCTGTACTATCTTGAAAAATTGGAAAACTTTCCTTTTTAAAAGCGATTATCCATTTGTCCATATACAAGCGGAAAATTAATAACGAATACTATTTTCCTTGCGATAATATGAAATATCTAATTTAAACTGTTTCGGTAATATCCATATTAACACTGGACAACCCCTATGGTCTGGGGTGCAGCGGTAGGTTGTGTGTACAAATGCATTCAATAAGGATTCGACATGCATTTGATTTGCACTTCATTGTAGCTAGATTAATTAAAAAATAAATTAAATACGAACTATAAATTTACAAACAATTTCTTCAACATTATTAAAATTATTAATGGGATGGATGGGCATGTTGTTCACTTTATAACTTCTCAAATCTTGGAATAAAATAGGATATGGGGACTTTCATTTGTTGTTCAACGTTAGTTTTCAAGCGATATTTGCTTTTTATTATTGCAACCACCGAAAACCCAGTTTCGCACAAATAGGATGTCGCGAATGAAATTAATATTCGATGAGCTTTACCACTAAGCAGTGGATATTATTATTCCTCCTTTATAATTATCCAAAAATTTGAAATTTCGATGCTATCAAATTTCAACTTTAAAACATTGCTGTAAAAATTTGATAATCGGAAATTCCAAGAAAGTTGCCGAATTGAATATTTTGAGGCGCCCTTATAACGACATCGCGGCTCCCTGTGGAGCCGCGGCTTACACTTTGGGAATCACTGAGGTATACAATATACATTGAAGTTGGTCCCATTTAAGGTTGAAAATTCAAATCATCTTCTGAAAATGGAAAAATAGGGAACGATTTATGATTTGTACATTACATTTGGTATTAAATCTTTTAATTCTCTCTTAAAAAGTTCTCTAAAAATTACTCCTTGAAATCTTTCTTTTTATCATGAAATTTAGTCCTTTATTTTAAAAAATTTTAAAAATATAAAATTTTTGGGATATTCAAAATTTTTTCCTGTCCTGTGCTAGATATGCGGCTTTAGGCAATGAGTGATCAGTCCGCTTCTTTACACGGTCAGTCCATCGTATGGGTTCCACTTTTCTTTCAACTATTAGTAGTTCCAATTTTCCAGTTCTTCTAGCCATATGACCGAAGTGCCAGTATGCCTTGTTAGAAAGTATGCTACCCATAGCAAATATACCTTGTTTATTCTACTTATGAGTCTATCATGCTTGCTTAGTTCTTTCAAGATAATTATTCTTTTCTTCGTCCATAACTCTTAGCATACGTTTGTATGTCGGTAGATACTAAAAGTTCGAAGATTTCATAATTTTGCTTGTCGGTTTTTTTAGAGGCCAAGCTTAATAGGAGTAGGTAGATGACGCTTGGAAAAATCAGTAAGTTTACTTTAGTATTTTTGCAGATCGATGAACTTTTTCATATTTTCGGTAGTTTCACTATTGCTATTATGGTTTTTATTTCTTCAGCTACTGGGTATTGAATACTAAATCTGTAATAATAAATAACTTCTAAAAATTAAAAAAATAAGTTAAAAAAAATACCTAATCGATGAAAAAAGGAACTAAAAAGCAAAAAATAAACTAAACGTTTTTAATTTTAATAACTAAAACTCTTCACTAATATAAATAAATAAATTTGAATATCTACTGATGGCCGAGTGGTCAGGAACGTCAGGAAGGTCGCTCCAAAATTGATAGGTGTTGAACTTAAATCTTGTATTGAGCAAATTTTCGATTTACAGATTTTGAGTATTGTTACAGTTGCTAAAAGCCTTAATAATTATAAAGCGACGGGAAATAACAATAAAAAATAATAATTCCCCGAGTCGAAATTTTGAAGAAATTTTATTTTTTATTTATTTTTTTGGTACAAGGAGCACACGTATTTTCATGAAAATTTAGTAAAATATTGTTATTATTAGCTATTTGAGAGTAAAACTTTCATTAAAATCGGTCAAACCGTCCCGAAGATAAGCTGGAACAAACAGAAAAAAATTAACTAGCGCAACTCAAGTATCTAATCCATTATATAAGTAGCTAGACAAGCCATGTCTCTAAATTTTATTTATAATTAGGTATAGATATATGTTTAGGTGATGCAAAACATTACAATATTTGATAATTGTTCTTCATATCTATGAAGTTTGCAGGTATTGTTACATAGTAATTAGTAATAATTTCAATTAAGTAATGAACTGAATTTAATAAAAAGAAAAACAATTTTAAGTTCATATTTTCAATAACCCTAAAGGATGAAATATCTCCCAATAACATACATTAACCATATGCGGAAGCATTTATGTATTCTGCTGGTAATGTGTTATGAACACATTTTTGTATTGTGCGGATCTGTTGCAAACGTGCTGCGAACGCATTTGTCCACTTTGCATATTTGCTGTAAATGTAGTGCGGACGTCTATACGAACTCAGTACAAACGTCTAATATTATCCTTTAATGTTTCGACTCAGGTCTGAGTCGGTGCTCAACAAATAAAAAATATATAAATAGTTTAAAGAATTAATCAAAGCGAATTTTTGAACAAGACTCGTGCTAGGTCTCGTATACCAACCATAAGGTATTATAAACCGACCTTCATTGTTATAATTCTACCTATGTCTTGGCGCCGACTCACAAAATAGTAGTCTACATTAGTTTGACTACTTAGTTATAAGAACAAACAGTTTTCCTTTATTTTTCAGTTTTTTTTTTCGTCAGTTTATTTTTTGTTAAAAAGTTTTTGAATTTTTAATCTACAATTGATAGACAACTACCTACACCATTGACGGAACTTTTTCAATTTTTATCTATTTCATTAATTAATTAGCAAACACATTTGCTATACAAAAATGTCTCGGACTCTATAATAAGATCAACGGTTCAAAATCCGTGCAAAGGTAAAATGGAATAATTTTTCAAAGATAAGTTTTTCAAGTAAGATAAATTAAACTTTGGCTGATAGTGAATTTAAAAACAAGTGAATGAAGAAATATTTAGGTTTCTTTAAAGATAAAAATACATTCTATTACACAAGGTGCGTTTGTATACTTTGCATGACCTTATCGAAACAAAATTTAGGTTTAATAAAATAGTCAATCAAATTATGACATTGGAAATAGCAGTTCCACTTTGTTATATGCATATACTGAATTTTGATAAGAAACATAAAAAGATTCATTGCAAATTGAAAAATGCTAGCAATAACTGCAATAAATCTCACGATTAAAACAATATCACGACTCTGATGTCCTCGACTATTTTATTACCTAAAGATTTTGAAATGAAGCAATAAATATCATATGTAGGTTTGTTAACTTTTGTATCTTATCAGAAATACGTCATTCCGGTCACACCGATTCACACAACACCGCTCTGACTTCCAGATGAAATCCCAGTA